>QEOW01001430.1:152871-166189 GCA_003123825.1 Juglans hindsii
GGCGCCCCCCCCCCCCATTGTTACTATATTGCTCAGTTTTGATCGTTCGGCGTATTCACAAGTACACATTTTACATTTTTAAATTTTTATTTTTATTTTTTTACTTTTTTTTAATATCTTTAAATATTTTTTTTAAAAATATATTAATATACTAAAATTCACTTCTTTAATCATTAACAAAATAAATTAATTAATTAATTAAATATATGATCAGTCAAAATTAAGAAACAAACTCATGTGATATATTATCATTTTCTAATATCATTATATAAACTTACGTGAGACGTCAAATTTTAAATTTATTTTCATTATAAAATAAATTTAACTTTTTCACATCAATACAAATGAGTTTATAAACTTCATTTATATAAGACAATGGTTGGCAATCAAAACCGTCTCAAAATTCAAAGATAATCTTTTAAGTTAAAAGTTGTTTCATTTCCAAACATATAACATGACCTATAATCTTAATTAAAACTCCTCAATATTTTGTAAAGCATTAAAAACTCGAGAAACCATTTTCACATATTCACAAGAAAACCATCCCATAGTGTGGCTAGACACCACGTCAAACCAAGTTTTTTGGCTGCCAGTGGTGCAGCCACCATTGGGCCAGAGGCAATACAACAGTACGAGTATGGTTTTCTCTTTAGAACAAGTATTTAACTAAAAAAAGGTTTATTTATTATATATATATCATATCTCAAGACTTCTTCAGTATATTTTTCATATCTAAATATGCTTTTATGATAAGTCTCTCCACTTTTTTAAAACTATATCAAACTATATATTGTCTTAAAAAGTTTTTATGTTTTACAAATATTTCTCAAATACTTACACTCTACACAAACTATTGTCTTAAAAATTTTGGATCAATCTCGCCTGCTTATTGTAAGTTCTCTCAAGTTTCCCTCTATCTTTTGTTTTTTTTTTTTCTTTTGTAAAGGATAGTTTCATGTGCTAAGTAAGGTGGTGATCCCTAATTTCTTACAAATATTAATTGATTGTCAAACTGCATAAGTGCATGCCATATGCTAGGCTCATAACATATCAGATATTACAACTTAAGTTTTTTCATTTCTCAAATAGGAAGCTCCAAATCCATTATTTTCTAGGCATCCATATGTAGGAGAACTGCACCAATTAGTTAACAGAAACTTTCATGTAAAACCCTACAAACAAACAAGAACATATATACATAAATATTCCCCAATCTCCAATGTAGCGTTTCCTATCTAGCTAATTAATTAAGTAGAGTACTATAAAAGGAAAGCACAATTATCCATTAGCCACCAAAGGCGCCATAGACTCTCCATGAATATCCATTAAATATTCACATCTTTTTATGTGAAAGATGTAACTCATTGAATGTTCTTTTTCCTTGTATTGGCAGGAATGAATATGAATTTATGCATAAAATCATTCAATGGGTGGACTCGACAATAGATATTAAAACTGCATCCCAGTTAGACATTGCTGAGTATCCAATTGGACTAGATTCTCCTCTAAATGCCTTGAATACTAAGTTAAAAATTGGAAGGAATGACATTACTCTCATGATAGGGATTTACGAAACTGGTGGAATTGGTAAAACAACTCTCGCCAAAGCAGTCTTTAACTCAATTGGACATCAATTTGAAGCTAGATGTTTTCTAGCAAATGTTAGAGAGAAATCGAGTCAAGTGGACGGTCTGGTCACACTGCAAAAGCAACTTCTTTATGAGCTCTTAGGAAACTTTGGAAGTTTGAATATTGGCGGTGTTGGAGGTACTGATGTTATAAAGCATAGGCTCTGCTCTAAAAGGGTACTTATAATTCTTGATGATGTGAGCGAGTCATGCCAATTACAAAAACTAGCTGGAAATCATAATTGGTTCGGTCCAGGAAGTAGAATAGTAGTAACAACAAGAGATGAACGTCTATTAACTTCTCATAAAGTTGATTCAACGTACAAAGTGCCGGGATTAGACGACAACCAAGCTATTCAACTATTTAGTTGGCATGCATTTGAAAGAGACAATCCAATTGAAAGTTATGTAGAACTCACAAAAGCTATAATCCGTTATGCTAAGGGCCTTCCACTAGCTCTTAAAGTGCTTGGTTCATATTTGCGTGGTAGAAGAATACAAGAATGGAAAAGTGCATTGGAAAAGTTTGAAAGAAGTCTTCACAAGGATATTTATGAAATTCTTAAAATAAGCTATGACGGGTTGGATGTTAAAGAAAAGGATATTTTTCTTGACATTGCATGTTTCTTCAAGGGGAAATTTGTTGAAGATGTCACGAAAATACTAGGCTTTTCATCATATTGTGATATTGCAAGGCTTAAAGAAAAGTGTCTCATCAATATTAATCGTTCTCAACGTGTGGAGATGCATGACTTATTGCAAGAAATGGGTAAAGAAATTGTTCGACAAGAATCGTCCAAAGAAGCTGGCAAGCGTAGTAGATTGTGGTTTCATGAAGATGTTCGCCATGTATTTGAAGAAAATACGGTAAGATCACACTAATAAAAACCTTTGAATTTATATTCGCTTTCTATTCACAAGTGAAACTCCCAAAAAAATGTTGAAGTTAAAAATGGTGAAGTAACTCGTTGTTGCATGTGTGTTTATATATTATATATGATTATATTTTATTTTCTATACGTAACTATGACCAATGGAACTCATGAGTTGTTAAGTTTTGGTAGTTTTCTATATGGAAAATGGTTAACCTACAACTCTTGCAACCTCTTAAGAACAGTTTTTAAAGTTAAATTTTATTTTTATTGAAATAGCGTACGTGTTAGCTTTAGTTGATTGCAAAATGGATTATAAAAGAGTTTGTATGTATATCATGACCATTTCTATATAATATATATGCTCCCGTTAAAGTTAACAATTTACTTTTCTTAAAAGAAAATCCAATTCTCTCCTCAAAAAATTATATTTTTTGTTTTATTGAAACTTTCTGTAGTTTAGCATTAAATTTAATTTATATAAATAAAATAGAAAAATAGAAACAAAAAAACTTAAATAATGAAATTTTATAATATTAAGTTTTCATTTTCCTATTTTTTAGTTTATAATGTTAATTGATTTGATTTTTTGAAAATTAATTTATTAAAATTTTTCATTTCAATAATTGAAGCTTAATTTGTTTTGGTTTCTCTGTGTTTCCATGATTTTTATTAGCAAGTGGTAATAAAAGAAGAACATCTTTATGATTTGATTTTGTTGGGATACTTATGCCTTTGTCTTTGTAGGCAACAAACAAAATTGAAGCGATTTGGTTAAAGTTTCCTAATGGCCGTGATCACAATATCATACGGTTGCATTCCGAGGCATTTATGAAGATGAAGAATCTTTGATTGTTTAGATCACAATGGAATGTACATTTTTCTGCAGGACCGAATTATCTCTCTAATGAGTTAAGAGTGCTTGATTGGCCTCAATATCCTTCGTCATTTTTGCCTTCTGATTTTCGTGGAAATAATCTCGTTGAATTTCGAATGCCTAGTAGCCTCATCAAGGAGTTAGGCGGCCTAAAATCCAAGGTACCACTATTATTTTCAATATTTCTTTCTTTCAAATTACTATGAAACAACTAGAATTTCATTGAAACTAATACATTTATTTTATTTTATTTGGACAGAACTTGACATTTATGGATTTAAGTTGTTGTCAATTCTTAACAAAAATTCCTGATCTTTCAAGTAGTCCAAATTTAGAGATCTTGGATCTTGATGATTGTGAGAACTTAGTTGAGGTTCATGATTCCGTTGGATTCCTTGATAAGCTTTTGAGATTTTCTGTTGGCGGATGCTGCAAGCTTAGGATTTTGCCGAAAAGATTCAAGTTGAGATCTCTACGTTCATTTGATCTTCAAGACTGTTCGAGTCTCGAAAACTTTCCAGAGATTGAGTGTGAAATGGAATTTTTACATGAGTTATGTCTTAGTGGCAGTAGCACAAAAGAACTACCTTCATCAATTGAGAACCTCAAAGGACTTAAATTGTTATATCTAGAACGCTCTAGTCTAAAAGAACTACCTTCATCAATTCTTACTCGGCTTAATGAATTAACGCTAGTCGGCTGCATTGATCAGTTGCAAAGTCTACCGCGTATTGTCAAAGTCGACGGTTATTCACAAGTACCAATACACATTAGACAGGTGGAAGAGGATGGTACACACTCCACGCCATCTGTTGTGTCTAAAGGCGAAGAATGTGAAATTTCAGAATTGACTCCGACAAATTCAATCATTTTTAATGATGCAGGTTCCTCCTCAAGCACGATAATTTGGGAATCGCTATATGATTTAAGTCTTCGATTCTGTTGCCTGTCAGAATCAAATTTCTTGACAAATGGCAACAATTACTTTCCCGATTTGGAATGGTTAGATCTAAGTGGGAGTGATATTGTTATCTTTCCACCTCAAAGCGTCAGATTTCCTATGTTAGGAGACCTTCGTTTGAACAATTGCAAGAAACTTGAAGAAATTTTACCTCTTCCATCAAGTATAAGAATTGTTAAAGCTCGTGAATGCACGTCATTGCAAAGTTTTGCACTACTATCTGAAATACTTACTAAAAACAATAGAACGAATTTTCCTAACCTCCTAAGGATTGACTTGTACGGATGCCACAAACTGCTTGCGATATGTACGTCTCTTTTGCTTGCGAAAATGAGCTGGCTGGTTCCTTCATGGGAAGATAAGGTATGTACGTCTCTTTTCCTCTCTTTCTTTTTCAACATGTGATTTGTGTGTGACCTACCTTGGTTAATTTATAACTTGCATTGCTGAAAGTTTTTTTAATTTTTTATTCATATAACAGATACATTCTAAGGAACAAAATTGGGCACACCACTTCAAAGATAGATATATTGACATTATATTTCCAGGAAAGAGGATTCCAAGCTGGTTCATCTATCGCAAGGAGGCCCATGATGGTAATCTGTGTGAAATAGATGTTGATCCACCACATCATTGGAATCACATAGTTTTCTATGTTGTTTTTGCATATAGAGTTGGGATCACTAACTCAATAGGGAAGATGGGTTCTATTGCTGTCAAAATCCATGATGGCTCGAATTCGGAGTGCAAATATTATTTTCAAGAATCTATCAGATTTTCTTCAATTGTCTCAGACCATGTATTGATGAGCTGGACGAGTTACAACAGACCCAATAAACAAGCCGTTTCAAGGTTTAGATTTGAATGTAAGTCAGAGCTCCTGGTCATTAGAAGGGTTGGGATCCATTTGCCAAGGCTTGGTTCCGAATTTGTTTATTCAAAGAGTGATGAAAAAGGTGACAGTTCACTAGATTTAGTGTATGGAAAAAGGCATTCCTCAATTTTAGATTTGGAGAATGACAACGAGAATCCAAATGAAGATTTGTGATTAGAGAATGATGACGAAAATCTGAATGAAAGATTTGGTAAGAGGCGTCGTCATGATGAATATGATTGCAACCTCGAATTCAATTCGTACCCTCAACAAAAGAGGCAGCATTCCTCAACCATGGGCATCAGAACAACGGGATTAGAGAATAATGATGAGCATCCAAAGCAAGATTTGGATTTAGAGCTTAAACTTGGGTTGTAATTAAAAGGTGCAATCTTCAATTTTTGTTGTTGTTTGCTGCCTTCTTGAGATAGGGAGATGCATGAACTTGAGAAGATGGAATCCGAACTGAACCAAACATATCACTATCCATGATACCAAACAATTTGTAGATCATGTGAAGCTGTCACACAGACTCGTATCGAATGCTAACGTAGAAGGTATCTCTTAATTTACGGTAATTTATTTCTTTTTTGTGCATTGGTTATTTCATCTGCACAATTTAATATTTAAACAGTGCTCATGAATCTCTAAGCTCCAGAAATATCATATATAGAAAATGTTTTCTACTGTTTCTAATTATGCAATTCATAATTATATAATTTAACAATAACTATATATTTGAAATTAATTACTTTTTATTGGTGCCAAGAGAAGTTATATTGTTCGACTGTTTATAAGCTTTAATTAATACTACCAAAAATAGAAAAAAATAGCCTGGTTTCTTTTAATTTAAGTTTTACTAATTTAGGATAAAGCCCATCGATAATCATAACACTGGAATAACTAACAATAATTCTGTCATGCTACCAGTTTTTTTTTTTTTTTTTCCTTTCATCATGTTTATGAGGTAGATTGATTTTTATGTTAATGAGTTACAGCTAGTTAGGGAGACATCTTTTAGCTTTGTTGTCTAGTTGAGCACTGATAGGAAACAATGAATTGAAATTCACTTACTGTTAAAGCCTTGTTCTGTTAGGCTAAACTCTTGTTTGGGACCAACCAGGCAACCAGTGCATCAGTTTTTCAAGTGTTGAAGATGCTTCAGTTTCCCATCCCTACTAGTTGAAGCTTGAAAAGCTCACTCCATCTCAGATTGTCTGTATCGGGTTCTCGGCGCCGTTGCATCAACTCCTCTTGCAGGTGAGCAATTATCGACTCCCCCCCCGCTCTCTCTCTCTCTCTCTCTCTCTCTCTATTTTATATATCTGTGGTTTGCTGAGTTGTTTGTGGGGGCTGGGCATTTGCAGCTGGTTTTATGCTTTAATCATCTCGCACAATTTTTTGATTTGCTGTGTTTTGTGATTTTCTCTGTGTTTTTGTGATTTGCATCAATGCGATAGGAAGTGTAAAATTGTGGGCGTTTTCTTGATTAGATAGGGATCGAGATGGGGTGAGTAAATATCATAATTCCTGGGTTAGGGTCGGTCTTGGTTAGAGAATGATCTGTTTTTAAAATTTAGATTCACGTACTTCACCATCCATTCCAAATCGTCACACCTGCATTCTCTTTCAAAATGCTTCGTGTACACTTATAGTAATATTTTAACAGTACACATGAATTTCTATACTCCAGAAATATCATATATAGAAAATGTTTTCTTCTGTTTCTAATGATTCTGGTGCACCCATCTTATTCAATTCACAAATATATAATTTAACAATAACTATATTTTTGAAATTAACTACTTTTTCTTGGTCCCAAGAGATGTTAACATATTGTCGAGTATTTATAAGCTTTAAATAATACTACCAAAAAGAGAGAAAAAATAGTCTCTGGTTTCTTTTAATTTAAGTTTTTCTAATTTAGTATGAAGCCCATCGATGATCTCAACACAGGAATAACCTAATTATGTCATGCTAGCAGTTTTTTTTTTCTTTCAGCATGTTTATGAGGCAGATTGATTTTTATGCTGATGAGATATAGGGTAATTTTGTTGTCTACTGTGCACTGATAGAAAACAATGAATTGAACTTTACTTACTGTTATAACCTTGTTCTATTCTGCTAAACCCTTGTTTGGGATCAACCAGTGCATCAGTTTCAATTGTTGAAGGTGCAACAATTTCCCCTCTCTACTGTTGCTTCTGAGTTGGTATTCAACATTAAGGGTCGTGTGTTAGTGTTAGATTCATTTTGAAGCTCCTTGGCCCCAAAAACAGTTGAAGCTCTTATTTGCACACAAAATTGGTTGAAAGCTCCCTCCATTAATCATGACTCCCAAGACTTAATGGAAGATGCCGAAAGCTATAAGCTGGAAAATGGTAAGATTCATTTTGAAATATCATATATTTTCCTGTGGTTTTTTAATAATTATATTTTTAAACTAGTTTTTTTTCCCTTCATGTAGGGATAACTCTGAATAATGTTTTGAATATGGACGGTTGAAGAATACGAGGTATTGTAAATTCTTGATCAATTGGGGTTTGTATTCATGATATATATTGAAATTCTAGCAGTTTTCATTTTATGTGTTGAAAATATGTTTAACTTGGTTACTTATAAAAAAAAATATATATATGTTTAACTTGGTTGTTCCAAGGATATGATTCAATTCCAGCAGAGGTTCCTGACCCAAAAGCCAAAAGGGTTAGTTTAGCTTAAGAAGCCATAGCATAAGCAAGGCCATGTGTATGAATTGCTGCTTGGCTTTAATAATGTTGACAAAACTGGGCACCTTTCGGATCTTAGTTTGCAATCCAAAAGGTTGCTTTATTTTAATTTATTCTCCTTGTTTCCATTTCTTTTTCTTTTGATGTTGACTGCTGCTATTTTGTGACATGATACCTTTGAAAAGCATTAAAACTAATATTAAAGAAGATGAAAACATCTCACAATTCTTTTCCATTATAAGCCTGATCATTGGGATGAAGAAGAGGATGGAATATGGAAACCCTCCAAGGTACCTAATCCACATATAAAGGACCATGGAAGCACAAGGTATGACAATTAAGCTTAATTGCTACATAAAAAGCTTGAAGCTTTATTCTTCTTTGCAGTTTATGATAAAATTGCTCTTTTTGACTTGACAGAAAATTAAGAACTCCAATTATACAGGGAAATGGAAGACTCCTTGGATTGATAATCCAGGTATTTTGAAGCATACATAGTTATTTTTATTCATCAATTTCAGCCTGAAGAAACTGCAATTGAAGTAGTTTCCTTTTATCACATCCATATTATGTATTTGATTAATGTTTTACTCTTTTTCGACATATATTCTTGACGGTATCATTCTTGGAGCAGATACAAGAACCATTGAAGGACCCATAATAATTGATAAGAACTGTGAAAATATTCAATTTATGGCACCAAACGTATATTGTTGTGGACCAGGAACTGCTGCCGATACAGAGGCAATAACAGGTATTTGTTAGGTCTGAGTTTAAGGTGATGATGTTGCACTCTCTATCATCTTCTTTTAAGAATGGCTAATGCACTGTCTTGGTGTTTGCTTTCTTTCAACAAGGTCAGTTCACAACTGCAAGTGCATCGACGCTACCATACTGGTCAAGAATCAAGGTTGTCACAGCACTCACTCGGCCTCATGAAGAATCACCTTTTTCAAGTGAAGTTTCATTTGTTGCAAACCAAGAAATGAAAGTTGCATTTGAGTTGATGTTACTGGACGTCATCTGCATACTGTGAGTTTATTTTCAAGAATTAAATTGGAAAATAAGTGTTTTTTTT
This sequence comes from Juglans hindsii, assembly GCA_003123825.1. Taxonomy (NCBI): domain Eukaryota; kingdom Viridiplantae; phylum Streptophyta; class Magnoliopsida; order Fagales; family Juglandaceae; genus Juglans; species Juglans hindsii. The sequence goes on from QEOW01001430.1 coordinate 161,891, forward strand.
TTTTTGCTTGCATATTTGGTGGTGTGTCACTGCCTCTTGCAGAAACTATAATTGTTTTGGTAATTTTATTAATGGGATAAATGATTACTTTGGCTTGTTTATCATGCTTTGCAGGAGGAAGAATAACCAGATGTATCAAGTCATGTCAGAAGTTTTGTAGAAACAACATTGTGGTTGTTTTCCTTTTTGTGTATATATTATAACAAATTTGTCGGGTTTGGTTTATTAAAGATCTTTGCTTATTTGTTGTTGGATTTTCGTAAATTTCGTTCAAGAATTCTGGATACTTTTTGGATATATTGAATACATTATGATCGTTCATAATGCGTTTTAACTAAAATAGCATTTTAGTGGAATCATTTATTTTTAGTGGTATGAAAATATTAGGTTTGCAACGAAAGTTCTTCCCATAAGAAACATTCTTCTTAAAAGCATAGCCGCTTGAAGATATGTTTGGAATTGCAACATGACAAGCCATGCAAAAAATAATTTGATAAAATCTTCTTCAATGTTTATACCTTTTTTCTGTACTCCATGCAATAAATATCCTGTCCAAGAATTTCTCCACTCATTGAAGCAAACAAGGCCTCAGTTTTTATACTTTTTTCTATGGCTAAAAGATTGAACCAGAGATTGGATTCTCATTTTACATTCTTTTTGCAAAGAATGGAAATCAAATTTTTCTAGCATACAATTTATATTTTTTAAAAACAAAAACAAAAACAAAAAATTAAAATCAAAATAAAACTTAAAAAATAAAAACAAAATAAAAGTTGGGTCGGGTCGAAAATCCATTTTTGAGCTTGGATTTGGGTCGACGGATCGGGCATACATATTCGGTTCAGAACTAATTGTTCGGAATTGTGTTTTTTTGAGTTGGGTCGGGTGAACAGTGCTAACCGGTTTTCTTCCATCTTTTTAAATTCTTCTTAAGCACTTGGTTTTGAGCAAGGCTAGAAAAAAGGTTGTCTATTCAAATTTGAATCGGTCTGAAGCCAAACTGATTTCAATGAACTTTTTCAATAGTTCTTTGATCAGACCGATTTAGGTCGATTCTAGCTAATTTTAGACTAATTTGAACTGATTTAAAATTGTCTTTATTTTTAAGTTGTCAACAACTGAATTTTTTTTAATTCTTCGCATATAAGGCAAAAAATGTCTACGAAATTAAATACATAAATTACATGTTTATTGAAACTATTTATATTCATATAATATTTTATTAAAATTAGTCAATAAATGTATATTTTTACTCTTTTATACATGATATTAAATGATTGAATTTCATTATATTTGATTTTTAATACATTTTATTAACATTGAAATAACCGATTCAAAATTATTATAAATCATCCGACTCAATTTATTAAATCACCCGATTCATTAAATCAGTCCTTATACGATTCCTATTTTTCGAACCTTACTTTTGAGACAAGGAAAATTAAATTTTATGTATAAATAGAAGGTGAAAAGTAACTGATGTTATTGTAATCATGGATTGGTTATGGCTGAGGATTTAAAAATATATGATGCTGAAATTACCTTCTGAAGGAACGATATTCACAGAAGTGATTAAAATAATTGAGAGATGTGAGGAAGAAATTGTTGTGGTTCCCCTGAAGCCCGACNTTCAAGTGTTGAAGATGCTTCAGTTTCCCATCCCTACTAGTTGAAGCTTGAAAAGCTCACTCCATCTCAGATTGTCTGTATCGGGTTCTCGGCGCCGTTGCATCAACTCCTCTTGCAGGTGAGCAATTATCGACTCCCCCCCCGCTCTCTCTCTCTCTCTCTCTCTCTCTCTATTTTATATATCTGTGGTTTGCTGAGTTGTTTGTGGGGGCTGGGCATTTGCAGCTGGTTTTATGCTTTAATCATCTCGCACAATTTTTTGATTTGCTGTGTTTTGTGATTTTCTCTGTGTTTTTGTGATTTGCATCAATGCGATAGGAAGTGTAAAATTGTGGGCGTTTTCTTGATTAGATAGGGATCGAGATGGGGTGAGTAAATATCATAATTCCTGGGTTAGGGTCGGTCTTGGTTAGAGAATGATCTGTTTTTAAAATTTAGATTCACGTACTTCACCATCCATTCCAAATCGTCACACCTGCATTCTCTTTCAAAATGCTTCGTGTACACTTATAGTAATATTTTAACAGTACACATGAATTTCTATACTCCAGAAATATCATATATAGAAAATGTTTTCTTCTGTTTCTAATGATTCTGGTGCACCCATCTTATTCAATTCACAAATATATAATTTAACAATAACTATATTTTTGAAATTAACTACTTTTTCTTGGTCCCAAGAGATGTTAACATATTGTCGAGTATTTATAAGCTTTAAATAATACTACCAAAAAGAGAGAAAAAATAGTCTCTGGTTTCTTTTAATTTAAGTTTTTCTAATTTAGTATGAAGCCCATCGATGATCTCAACACAGGAATAACCTAATTATGTCATGCTAGCAGTTTTTTTTTTCTTTCAGCATGTTTATGAGGCAGATTGATTTTTATGCTGATGAGATATAGGGTAATTTTGTTGTCTACTGTGCACTGATAGAAAACAATGAATTGAACTTTACTTACTGTTATAACCTTGTTCTATTCTGCTAAACCCTTGTTTGGGATCAACCAGTGCATCAGTTTCAATTGTTGAAGGTGCAACAATTTCCCCTCTCTACTGTTGCTTCTGAGTTGGTATTCAACATTAAGGGTCGTGTGTTAGTGTTAGATTCATTTTGAAGCTCCTTGGCCCCAAAAACAGTTGAAGCTCTTATTTGCACACAAAATTGGTTGAAAGCTCCCTCCATTAATCATGACTCCCAAGACTTAATGGAAGATGCCGAAAGCTATAAGCTGGAAAATGGTAAGATTCATTTTGAAATATCATATATTTTCCTGTGGTTTTTTAATAATTATATTTTTAAACTAGTTTTTTTTCCCTTCATGTAGGGATAACTCTGAATAATGTTTTGAATATGGACGGTTGAAGAATACGAGGTATTGTAAATTCTTGATCAATTGGGGTTTGTATTCATGATATATATTGAAATTCTAGCAGTTTTCATTTTATGTGTTGAAAATATGTTTAACTTGGTTACTTATAAAAAAAAATATATATATGTTTAACTTGGTTGTTCCAAGGATATGATTCAATTCCAGCAGAGGTTCCTGACCCAAAAGCCAAAAGGGTTAGTTTAGCTTAAGAAGCCATAGCATAAGCAAGGCCATGTGTATGAATTGCTGCTTGGCTTTAATAATGTTGACAAAACTGGGCACCTTTCGGATCTTAGTTTGCAATCCAAAAGGTTGCTTTATTTTAATTTATTCTCCTTGTTTCCATTTCTTTTTCTTTTGATGTTGACTGCTGCTATTTTGTGACATGATACCTTTGAAAAGCATTAAAACTAATATTAAAGAAGATGAAAACATCTCACAATTCTTTTCCATTATAAGCCTGATCATTGGGATGAAGAAGAGGATGGAATATGGAAACCCTCCAAGGTACCTAATCCACATATAAAGGACCATGGAAGCACAAGGTATGACAATTAAGCTTAATTGCTACATAAAAAGCTTGAAGCTTTATTCTTCTTTGCAGTTTATGATAAAATTGCTCTTTTTGACTTGACAGAAAATTAAGAACTCCAATTATACAGGGAAATGGAAGACTCCTTGGATTGATAATCCAGGTATTTTGAAGCATACATAGTTATTTTTATTCATCAATTTCAGCCTGAAGAAACTGCAATTGAAGTAGTTTCCTTTTATCACATCCATATTATGTATTTGATTAATGTTTTACTCTTTTTCGACATATATTCTTGACGGTATCATTCTTGGAGCAGATACAAGAACCATTGAAGGACCCATAATAATTGATAAGAACTGTGAAAATATTCAATTTATGGCACCAAACGTATATTGTTGTGGACCAGGAACTGCTGCCGATACAGAGGCAATAACAGGTATTTGTTAGGTCTGAGTTTAAGGTGATGATGTTGCACTCTCTATCATCTTCTTTTAAGAATGGCTAATGCACTGTCTTGGTGTTTGCTTTCTTTCAACAAGGTCAGTTCACAACTGCAAGTGCATCGACGCTACCATACTGGTCAAGAATCAAGGTTGTCACAGCACTCACTCGGCCTCATGAAGAATCACCTTTTTCAAGTGAAGTTTCATTTGTTGCAAACCAAGAAATGAAAGTTGCATTTGAGTTGATGTTACTGGACGTCATCTGCATACTGTGAGTTTATTTTCAAGAATTAAATTGGAAAATAAGTGTTTTTTTTTTTTT
>QEOW01001430.1:189658-203145 GCA_003123825.1 Juglans hindsii
ATACTTTCTCTTATTAATGCTGTCTGTGTAAAGTTTTTTATTAGTCTAAAATATTAATATTTAATGTTTAATGATGTGTCTATCTCTCGATCTGTATTAAACCATCCATTAATGCTCTCTCGATTACAGTATACTTTTTTCACATTTTTGCACTACTTGGTAAATGTATTGTTTAAGCGAAATGATAAGTCAATTAAAGAATGATAAATGGTGATTTTGTAGCAAAACCGTAGAATCTTTTGGCTTTCAAGGACCATGACTCAAATGAGGTTACAATCGTACGTACCCACTTCAACGTGGGATTTAAGAAAACAGAGAATGATGATTTTCTACGGTGTCTGATCAAATTATATATACCGATGGATCTCATGTACTGTCATAATTAAATGACTTAAATTGGTGCAAAATACTTATATGTACCGTGGAATCATCAATTGTTGCATGCTCTAAGTACAATATGTGGGGGAGATTTCATAAATTCATTCCTAATGCAAGTCTAGTTTTTTGACTTTATAGCCCTAAATAGGCTGGTTTAGATTTTGAGATGAGATGAGATGATTTTAGATGAACGATAAAAGTTGAAAAAAATATTATTAGAATATTATTTTTTAATATTATTATTGTTTTGTGATTTGAAAAAGTTGAATTGAGATTTGAAAAAATTGAATTGTTTATTATATTTTGTATAGAAATTTGAGAAAGTTATAATAATAAAATGAGATGAGATGAAATACTTTTTAAATCCAAACGGAACTAGACTTTAGAACAGAACTAGTAAAAACTTAGAATAAAAATTTTGTGCTGTAATTATGTTCAAGAACATCTAATGCAGAAATGAACTGATTGCAGTTTCAAATATACACAAGTTACAAAGCAAAGACCACTTACTTTAAAAAAGAAAAAAAAAAACATGAGAAAAGCGATTTACTGTCGGTCTCAAAATGGAAATCCCAAAGGATATGTTCCCCCAACATGGATACCAGAAGCCATTGATCTAGTTGTGACCATTGTTAAGTATTCTTCCTTAATTCGAAGTCATTGTCAATCAGTATATAAGTTTGTATATGTAATCACAATTTTCCATATTATCATTATTCTTTATATCATGCTTTACTCCAGAAAACTTAGACAGATTCAACCACAAGTTTCTCGAGGTTTCACATCAAGATTTTGGAGCCTTGGACATGAAGCTGCTGACTCAGTCTGAGAAATCTGATCTGATTGACTAATCCTCAGTTTGGTAAATCACAAAAGTGAAGAAAAAGAAAAGGCATTGCAGTGAAAGAGAGGTATATCTTTTGTCGTAAGCATGAGTTGTCCTTGAACTGTTGGACTAGCCCCTAAGAGCACTCCCAATGGTTTATGTATCTTATCTTTTAAAATACATCATCAAAACTCACTTTTTCTATTTTACATANCTAAGGGAGAGGCTGTACTGGAAAAAGTATCAAATTCTGGAGCTAATCACTGTTGTTTTTGCTTTATCCTCCCCTTTTGAGAAGTTTTTTATATCTTATGTATTTGTTCACCTACTTTTTTGTTATCTCTCAATGAGTCAAAGTTGGTAGATATTGAAGATCATTAAGATCAAGTTTTCACTCTTGGTATCTTGTACCTTTTCTTGGTGCAAATTGATTTCACTGTAAAAATCTGGTGATAATCTCCCCATACAAAAGAAAAATCTTATGCTAATGATCTTTCACTAAAGTAATTACAAAAAGAAAAGGAGAGATTTGAGACTTGTGAACTTTCAAGTTCATCCTAATTTGCTTTGGGGGAAAAAAGAAAACTGGTTATAATGCTACAAAATGCAGATAGCAAATGTCTCCCATCAGAAATATATTTCAAAATCTTTAAACCCCGTTTAGATAGTAAGACGAGATGAGATGATTTTAGATAAAAATTAAAAATAAAATAAAATATTATTAGAATATTATTTTTTAATATTATTATTATTTTATGATTTGAAAAAATTGAATTTTTTATTGTATTTTATATGTGAATTTGAGAAAGTTATAATGATGAAATGAGATGATTTCTCAATCCAAACGAGACGTTATTGTTCTTTTTGCACCACAAAACTTACCCTTTTATAGAATAGCAGAATGAAGAATAAAACACAAACTTTGAAGACTAACAAATGGATCGGAGGAAAACAAATTAACCCTGCATTGAGGAACCCAATCAGCAGGAAAATTAGCAAAACATGATGAGCTTCGTAGTGATCATGAGAGTAGTACTACTGGAAACTCAGGAATTCAAATCTGGGTGGTTTATAATTAAACATTGATGATCACATTTTTCCAAGGCATTGGAGAAATTAAAGATCCTCCAGATTATTATTTATTTTTATTTTTTTGCAATTTACTAAGAGATGCATTATCACACGGCCTGAAACTTGGAGTTTTTCTATTTTTGAGTAGATATGTAAAACTATTAATTTGGATGTAAAACTGGTTATGTTTACTGCATGTTTGTGCATGATCTGAAAATTTTCCTCTAGGTTATACGATTGTTTTTATAAAGGAAAATGCTACTCTTCACGCTAGTAGCTGCCGTTGGGGGCTATTGTTGAGTTTTTTGTTTTCTTTTATTTAATGATTAAAAAATTATTTTTTAATAAAATTATGATTTTTTTAAAAAAAATATTTAAAAATATTAAAAAAATACATATAGAAAAATAAAAAAAATATACAAAATGAACTAGCGAGAGCTCCTAACTATAGAACCACCATTTTACAAAACGAAACTGCTAGCTAGGACCACCGAGAAATCCCATGGATTTTTATCCATAGTGTAAATTTCACTTTTTTTTTCAAATATTTTTTGAATTCCTTTAAATAATTTGAAAAAAAAATAAAATAAAAAATTTATTAAAAAATACTTTCTCAATCATTAAATAAATAAATAAAAACATAAAATCGGTAGCTTCTCTGAGAAGAGAAGTATTTTCCTATACAAAAAATGAAAAATACAACTTTTCATAAGCAATACCCTTTGCATCTATAATTAGACCTCGTGTCTTAATTGCATCCAAAATTTAATTTCAAAATTCTCTTTCTTCCAAAATACATTCAACTGATCTTTAAAATTAGTATCGCGTAATCTTTTTGTGATATTTTTTTTTTTATAAATTATCCTAATTAACGGCTCTCTTTGAACTTATTGTGCAGAGAGAAAATTGAGACATATATCAAACGAGGAATTTCTGCTTTGGCATAAGATTTTCAAAAAAGCAGGAGGACACGCGCCATTGGCAGGTGTTAGTGTTACATTCTATCCGCTCGTGGCTTGGTGATGCTAACACACGCCCCATCCATCTTCGGTCCCTCGCGCAACTCAAAGTTTCTTCGAGGTTTCACTATAAATAGATAAGAGGCTCACCCACCTCAAATGGCCGCCATTATTGTTTCTTTGGCCTCCACACTTCTTTTTGCTTCGTCTTCTCGCTCTTCTCCGTCCTTGGTTTTCAGAAAGCTACAGTCTTCCGCTTCCCTTCGAGTTTCTTTCGCGGTCTCACCCTTTTGCTCTCGCAGAGGCAGCCTCATGGCTCACACTCTCGCCTGGGCCACTCTTGGTCTCACTTTGCCCGCTAACATCGAAGCCCCCAAGGTCTTTCTCTCTCTCTCTTACTCTCTTACCCACACTCTGAACGCCCTGTGCTTTTTCCACTGTATTTAGTAGTTTTGCCTTTGATTGATCGTTTTTGGCTATGTGTGGATAATTGAGTTATTGTTGATGTGTTTCTGAGTCTGAAACCAGTGGGATTTGCACTGTATGTGCTCACTCCATACGTTCAAGAATCTTTATAGACTATATAGGCTAAAAAGGGTCCGATCTTTGTTTTCGGGGTTCCGTCTGTCTCTTTGAATCCACATTTTTTTCTTTAAAGCGTGTGATAGAATCACTGTTTTTTTTTTTAAAAAAAAAAAAGTTTATGATCTGAAATCAGTGAATGATTGGTTTCTTAGAATGGGCTTTTCATTTGTTTATATTTGTGATAAACTCGTTTTAGACACATAATTTGGTTGGATATTAGGGACTTGATTCTGTGAAAATTCCTAGCGCAGGTCTCGTTTGCTGCGAAAGAGATTGATGTGACGGAATGGAAGGGAGACATACTTGCAGTGGGTGTGACAGAGAAAGACATGGTGAAGGATGATAACTCGAAGTTTGAGAATTCAATTTTGAAGAAGCTCGATTCTCAGTTGGGTGGTTTGTTGGCTGAAGCCTCTTCCGAGGAGGATTTTACAGGAAAGGCTGGCCAGTCAACAGTTCTTAGGCTTCCGGGTCTTGGCTCAAAGAGGGTCGGATTGATTGGTCTCGGACAGTCTGCTTCAACTACGGCTGCTTTTCGGGGTCTTGGTGAGGCTGTTGCAGCTGCAGCCAAGGCTGCTCGAGCAAGTGACGTTGCTATTGTGCTGGCCTCTTCCGAGGGGCTCTCTGCTGATTCGAAACTTGGCACAGCTTCGGCAATTGCATCTGGTACTAATTTTATGATGTAGTGATTGACAATTCACAATGCCCTAGCTTATGTATATTTGTGGTAATATTTTTCTGTTCATGATGGAATGGTTTGAATTGTCATAGGAACTGTGCTTGGGTTATATGAAGATAATAGATATAAATCAGAGTCAAAGAAACCGACTCTTAAGTCCGTGGATATCCTTGGCCTTGGAACTGGACCGGAACTGGAAAAGAAGCTCAAGTATGCGGAAGATGTTTCTTCTGCAGTAATTTTTGGGCGGGAACTTGTGAATTCACCAGCCAATGTCCTCACCCCTGGTTCGTATCACGTTCACTTCTGAATGATATCTCATTGCAATACCCTGCAGTAATTTGTTGGATAGTTCTTGATTGTCTTATTCATGTAATGCATTAATCAGTATGAAGTTAGAAACAATTTTCTTTGTCTGCTAGCATTTTGTTTCATCTGTTTGTGTTTATTAGAAAATGATTTGATCCTTGGTATTAATTGTATTCCATGACTTTTATACTTCAGCGGTACTAGCAGAAGAGGCTTCAAAGATTGCTTCCTTGTACAGTGATGTTCTTTCTGCTACAATTTTAAATGCTGAGCAATGCAAAGAATTGAAGATGGGGTCATATCTGGCTGTAGCTGCGGCCTCTGCAAATCCCCCTCACTTTATACATTTATGTTACAAACCTCCAAGTGGACCTTCCAAAGTCAAGTTGGCCTTAGTTGGAAAAGGCTTGACCTTTGACAGGTGAATATATGAGTTTCAAAGGAGAAGTTGTCAGACTATATCTTATATGTTATTTTGTTTTAATTTTTCTTGATATCAGTTCATAGGAGCTGTTTTGAGTTTTTATCCTTTTATGTTTCTAGTGGTGGTTACAACATAAAAACAGGACCTGGCTGTTCCATTGAGCTCATGAAATTTGATATGGGGGGTTCAGCAGCGGTTCTAGGTGCGGCAAAAGCTATTGGTCAAATTAAACCTCCTGGTGTAGAGGTCAGAAATTTGATTTTTTATCTCTCTTAATTTTTGTTCTGTTTTTGAGACTTTGATCAGTAGAATCCAGTAGCCTAATATTAGAGTAAATGCCTTGTCTATGCAGGTTCATTTCATTGTGGCAGCTTGTGAGAATATGATTAGTGGAACGGGTATGAGGCCTGGAGACATTGTTACCGCATCAAATGGAAAGACCATTGAGGTATAGGTTCTCTGGTTTGTGAAGAGAACATGCAGTAACCAACTTTCATTCTTATACTGACAGAATAATGAGAGGTTCATTCCCATTGGATTGCATCAAATTTTAAAATTGTTTTTATTCAAGGAGTCAAGCATTTCACAGATTGAAAGAAAAACTTCATCTTGAAGTTCTTTATTCATTATTGTATCAGGTTCTATTGGGCAATGAATGAGTAGTAGACCTGGGTCAAACTCAATTGGGTTCATAATGGAAGTATCTAGAACTCATTAAAATGATGAAAAATTATCCAGGCTGTGTTTGTATATCCCGTGTAATTTTCGTTGGCCCCATTAGTTTCTTCATAGCATTTTCAGAACTTGTGATGGCTGCCATAATTTTCTAAATAGTCCTAGTTGTGGTGATGATTTGATTTTCATATGATATGTTTTTGCATCCATATCTATATACTGATATTTTCTAGTTGACTTCAATCTCTAATGCAGGTTAATAACACAGACGCTGAGGGCAGGCTTACCCTGGCAGATGCTTTGCTATATGCTTGTGACCAAGGTGTTGACAAGGTAATAATTACATCTGCCGTTGGTACTCCTAAGAATCATGATATATCTAACCTATTATTAGCATTATTCAAAATGATGTAACTTGGCACAAAAGTTTTTGAACTTCTAGTTGTTTGATGTTTGATAGTGATGCTCTCATCCTGGTTCACTGTGTAAAGGATCTGATTCACAACATGTTCCATTGTTTATGGGGTCTTGAGTGATTGTGTTATATCTATAACCTGTTAAAATTCTTATTGAGGTGTACATGCCATAGTGGAGCTGTGTCCAGAAACACAGGATGTCCCTCACCTTGTTCTTCTAGCTTTGTTCTTAAAGAGTTCCAATCTTGTTAAGATGTTTATTTTGGGTTTAGTGCTCACACTACCATTAATTGTTCTGCAGATAGTTGACCTGGCAACCTTAACTGGGGCTTGCATAGTCGCTCTTGGCCCTTCAATTGCAGGTATGTATCTGAGTTTTATGTATTGCTGGGATTTGAGTACTGAGAACCACTCTATTTTATAGTAAACAAATAGGAAGGGGGGAAGAGCACACTGGTTTTGAAAATTTACTTAACTGTTGCTTGTCAGAAATAGTGATATATTGCCAGTTCTGAATAATGTCATCGAATTCTGTTGAAACACCTTGGGTTATGTTTGTAATTTGTATAACACTATTAAAATGGTGGCTTTTTACTAGCTGCATTTTCATTCTTTCATGTATCTGCGGAATTCTTACAACTTGAATACCAGTTAATTACTGATATGGCAAACCTTTTCTTTTATAGGTGTCTTTACGCCCAGTGATGACTTGGCCAAGGAGGTATTTGCAGCTTCAGAGGTCAGTGGGGAGAAACTTTGGAGAATGCCAATGGAGGAAAGTTATTGGGAGTCGATGAAATCAGGAGTAGCTGATATGGTCAACACTGGTGGTCGTCAAGGTGGTGCTATCACTGCTGCTCTCTTCTTGAAGCAGGTAAACAATTTGGTCGTTTTTCATTATAAATTATTAAATGTTTTCTGCTTGATACATGTTCAGAGACTTGTTATGATAGCAATCATGGGGCGGGGGGTTCTCTTCTCCATATGCTCTTTTTTTAATCTTTTGATAATTTGTGGTGTTTTTATCCTCTGATTTTTATTTTTCCCTTTGAGAAAAAAGGGGGAGGGGGTGTTAGAGTTGGATCTTTTGACGTCCCCATGCTATTTTCCGTCTTTACTTTGACCGACTTTTAAGCAAAGTTCTTTTCAATAGCATCTGCTTTAGGGTTCTAAAACTTGTGTTGTGCTTTTGCAGTTTGTTGATGAAAAGGTTAAGTGGATGCACATAGACATCGCTGGCCCAGCTTGGAACGAGAAGAAACGTACTGCAACAGGCTTTGGCATTTCTACTCTGGTAGAGTGGGTGTTGAAGAACTCTTCTTAGATACGGAGTTGGTTCGAAGCATGCTGTTGGGATCTCTTTCACATCAGCCAAGCATGAGGGAGGAAAAAGATACATCTTGGTGGGTTTTCCAACGAGTTGAGTGAATAAAACATGTTGGAGATTTGAGAAGTGATGAGCCGAGGGCATGGTCTTGTTTGGGTTTGTTTGGGTAAATTAAAACTATTTGATTTTCAACTCGAACAGTCTCTTTGAATGTCTATCGGTCTTTATAGTTATTTCTTTATTTTCTTTCCCTGTCAGTCTGGTGGTGTTTTTCTGTGTATTAGGGGAGCCTCAACAGGTCTTGCTAACGTATGAAGTACACTTAAGTCCATTTGCCATCATTCTTGTTCATTGAAAACAAGAAGTGCTTGAGGCTCTGTTAGACAATAAAGAAAAATTATATTTACAATCTTGTGGTTGCACTTTTAAAAATTTGCAAAGCTGGTAGACAAAAAAATAAAAATAATAATAATAAATAAATCTTTCAAGTAGGGCACCTAAATATTTTTGTTTTCTAAAACAGAAAATTTCCCTGAGATAACAAGTCACTCCAAGTTGGAAGTTCTCTAAACGAAGTGGGGTTCACTCCATTATTCTCAGATTTACTCTTTGAGGATGGCAATAAGAACATAGTAATCCTCATGTGTTTGTGTTTTCCCATTGAGGATGACCTTTTCCCATCGTCACCAAGAATGTAAATTTACAAAATTTCATCAATCTCAAAATCGATGTACGCACTCAATGACAATGGTCAACAATCAATTATGTTTTTGGAAACTTATCCTTAGATAATCTACCTAGTTGTTACAATGGTCAGCAATCAATCTATATTTTTGGAAATTTATCCTTGGATAATCTACTTAGTTGTTTCTTGTATATCGATAGTAAAACAGATCCATCTTAAACTTTCTGTAGTTACTTTTGGTTAACCTATAATATGCTTGATTAGAGACCAAAATAAAAAAAAAGAAGCAAATCCTAATTCTATAAGAAATAATAATAATTTTCAATCATATTCGTTTTTCAACCGAATTAGGCAGAAAAAAGGAGATATGACCAGAGGGATGACTTACAAAATCAGACAAAATCAGACATGTCTCAGACTCTCAGTTGCACTGTCTAGACTAATACAGGTGATTTGATGTCATGACCTGCATTTTATACGATATTGTTTTGCCAATAATGTATGTTAACGATCATGATCTTATAAGCAAAACCATTTGATACTCTTTAACACCATGTTCTCGTACTGTCGGTTTTGCAGTTCCACGAACTTCTTTGAAAGAAAAACTAAAACCAACAGTCTAAAGAAAATCCAAGTCGGAATTTTCTCTGTAACGGTAAAACAGAGCAATATATGAGCATTGTCTTGACACGTGCTTCTAGGGGTCCACAATTTGACCTCGCACGTACACAGTCAAAACCCAACAAGTAGACGAGTTGTTTCAGTTCAGACATGATTGAGGTTTGAACGTCTCTCTCGGCTCTCACTTCAAAATCGTACTGTGCATCAGTGAATCTCCCGTTCGAGTCCACAAGAAACGAATATGCGTAAAGTTGTTCACTTTCCTCTGTGCAACATTATTTGAATGAAGATCATGTAGGAAAAAGAAAGGATAGAGAGAAAGATAGAGAAAGAGATTAGTAAAAAGCATGAGTGTTTCTTTAACAGTGATGACCTTCAACCTCCATGAAGATCAGCCACCAGACAGTCCTAATTCATGGGAAAAGAGGAGGGATTTGTGTATCAGCGTCATCACCAGCTACTCCCCAGTGATCCTCTGTACCCAACAAGGTCTCCCTTCCTCTCCATACTCGCGCCTGTACATGTATGTCTGTGTCTCTGCGAGCATGTCCGTGGGTCTTATTGCCTGAAATGGTTGGTCTGGCTCTTCATTGATTGGCGGTTTGGATATGGGTTTTTGCTTCTTTAGCGTGTAGTTGGGTTTTACTTTTGAAATTGATGCTTTAGGTTGAAGGATTCCTATTGTGCTCTTCTTACTTTAGTTGTCATACTTCTTTTGAAGCATGGATTAGTTGGATTAGATTTAAGTAAATTATTTCTTAGGGTTTGGCTTTTCTTCCTTCCATGTCATTTCTTTTTTGATTTTCTGTCTTGGTTCAGGAGTGAAATCTCAGTTGGATTATCTTCAGCAGGGCTTGCCAGGTAACTTTTATTTTCTTTTTCAGGGATTAATTACTAAAAAACTTATGAACTTAGCTTGAAAATCAAAGAAGCTGGCTTTGAAACTTTGTAATAATATAAAATAAGAACAGCTTTGGAACTTGTATTAATTTGGTACATTTATGTGCCGGTGGATCTTGTATATTTTGTTACTTGTATCGAATATAGAGCATTTCAATGTGGTGCCCGACCAGCTAACATCTGAGATGATCTGATTGCATTGATCTTACATATGCCATGCCTTTGCATATAACTTCAGCTGGAGACAGATCCTATATCATTTCCAGCCAGGTCTATATGCTTGTTGATTCTGACAGAAAGATTATTGATCAAGGCTAAATATGGATCCAGGGTGTTCATGTGAAGTGCATTCAATACCTGCCAATACATACACAAGTATAGACACGCATGTGCATGCATATGTACCTTTTTATTTACACATATAAATAAATTTATAGATTTCTGGCTATGTCACATCGTGAAACCCAATAGATGAACTGTATATGCCGGACCATAGATATTTCATGCACCCTGCAATAGATTCAACAAGTTTAGTGAGTGGTTTATGTGATTCGAGAGAGGTTTCTTATAATAAATGACCTATTGAAGCCTTAACGTCATTCTTCTCTGTGGTTCAATAGAAAATATTGCAGTAACTGCTGATTCTTTCCTTTGTGCTTCTTCCTATTTTGTTTGCTTATTAACTTGGGTACAATAAAAGAAACGTACCAATATTATGTTCATGTAATATCTGATCTTTCCTTACTGCTATCATCCTATATCGGAAAGTCAGCTTGTAATTAGAATTTTTTTCCCCTTCTTGCTTTCATATTATCTACTAGGTTATGATCATTTTGGAATATCTAGGAAAGGATCACAAGACACGTCAGATGAACACTGCACCATCTTCTATGATATGGAGAAGGTACAAGATTGATTCCTTTTTCCTGTATCACAGAGCTTTTTAACTCTTGTTTTTCAAAAAAGTTAGGTGTTACTTCACTCTTTTATTAATGAAGGTAGAGCTGGTAGAAGGTGGAACTTTCTGGTTGTCAGAGTCGCCTTCTGTCCCCGGAAGCATGTCATGGGGTTCTGTTGTTCCGTGTATTGCAACATGGGTGATATCCTTATACGTTTACTTTATCTTAATTGAATTGTCTTTAACTTAGTGAATTATTTTTATATACAAGAGTATTGTTTCTTTGACATGATGCCCACACATTCCAACTGAAAGGAGTCGAGCCACCAGGCTTTTCCTTCCAGATAGTCAATACAAATATAGATGAGAACAGCCCTCGTGCCCGTAGACGAAGTGCTTTACTCACATGGCAGCACATCGCATCCCTACCTCCTAGCTTACCCGTTGTATACTGCGGAGGCTTCAACACACAAAAGGAATCGACTACAGGGCGTTTTCTACTTGGAAGATCAAGGTAGCCATTGACATATAATGTCCAGATGTTTTATGGTCCTGTCCTGTTTCATGTTTTTTTTCACATTACCTACATGCTATGCTCATCACCATATTTTGAGTTTTGGATCTTCTGTGTTGCAAATTAAACTATGAATATTGATAAAATAAGTAGAAAGTAGGATTTGTGGAAAACAAAATTGAGGAAAAGATTCAATTTTCTCTTTACTTCCATGTTTGGAATGCAAATGCTTCAAACAGTTTTAACTTTTTCCTGGAAGGACCATAACATTTTATTTTCATCTGGGCAGTCAATTTTATTGTTGAATATGGCATTACTTCTCTCATCCATTCAGTATAATGTTACTTGAATAACAATACCATGACATGAATATGGTTACCTTTTTTTAAGCAGAAGGAAGTATGATCAGATGAATACAATCAATCCTATTCATGACACATCATTTGGGATCATTAACATTACTCTTCTTTCCAATTTGGTTTTCTGCTAATAGATAGGGGAATCTTGGTTCTTTAACAGCTAAGCTACAACAACCTTGTTCTGCTATTGATGAAGGTGTCACATATGGACAGAAGTTCTCTTTGTTTGCTGTCCCATTTATAATAGACTATAAAAGGATTTCTGTCATGATAAGTTGGTAATTTTCATACTCTTTAAAAATAAGAATTAGAAATTAGTGAAAAGAACCCCGTAGCATTAATCCTTCTCTGGTCATCATTTGATTGCAAAATGATTGTGTTAGTCTTTTCCTATGAAGGAATAAACTATATTTCTTTTGGCTTTTCTCTTCCCTGCAGAGAGCATGGTGTAATGGGGGATATGAGGGATGTATGGCCCAATGCCCGTGTGAGAAAAAATGTTTCTCTCATACGCACTTACCATGGATTCAAAGGTATCACATTGATCTTTTTGTACTTGGACATATTATGGCCATGGTCCCCATTTGATAGTATTTGTGCTTTCAGGTAGCAAACAAGGAGCTGTCGAATACCTCAAACTGATTTTTAGAGCTCTTTGCCTTTGCTGGGATCGCCAAACTCAGGATCTACACGTAGATTGGATTCTCTTCAGGGGTAGATCTCTAATTCCTGTTTCTTGTGAAGTGGTGAATGATAACATTGATGGGTACTATCCATCCTCGCACTATCCCATATTTTCCGAGTTCATGCTTCCTCGTAGTGTGAGAATGCTTGAACCACCTACTCAAGAGGAAAACTAAATGCTATCCAATTCTCCTACTTAAGAGCGCTAATGGCACAATGATGCTTGCAAAGGTCAGATAGCTATTTTGACCACATTTGGTGTGGTTGTGTACCTATGTAAATATCTATAACTTATTTTTGGGGCGCTCTGGAAATCATTTATGGATATAATTTCATGTGAATGTCTTAAAAGGGAAATTTGGTACACTTGTAGATCAAGTTTCTTTTTCTTTCTTTTTTTGTTATCTTTTGTAGACTATATAAAAAAATTCTCTCTCTCTCTCTCTCTCTCTCTCTCTCTCTCTCTCTCTCTCTCTCTCTCTCTCTTTCCTCTCTGTGTGTGTGGCAGTCGGTTGAAATTTAAGACCTTGAATCTTGTTTGTAGCACATGTCTAAAGCTAAAACACCGTTCTTAGCCCTTTATTTTCAGTGAAGTGGTTGAGCAAGGTCACTCATGTATAGGGTTGGTGAATGAGAGTGAGAGGTTTCATGATTCATGACGATGTTGAACTTACTTTTTCAAGAAAACTCGCCCCCCCTGAAATAAAGATAACACACAATTTAGACAATTGCCGAAGGAAATCTCTTGCTGGTTTAGAGACATATTAATAGATTGACTCTTTGGAAGAAAACTGTCTTCCTTTTTTCATTTAGTTCTTGAACTTTTCATTCCTAGTTGTATAATTTTGTCAGTTCAATCCACCTAAGATATATATATATAAACCTGACATGGCCACTGATTTTTAGGCTAATTTGCATGTTGTTCCTTCAGACATGGTTTGTGTTAAGCAGGATTAGATCAAGGTTGCCTCTTAGCAACTGATAATTCACAGTTAATATGTGTAAATAAACTTCATGCAGTGTACCAGAAAAAAGGAAAAAAAAGAAAGGCAAACTGGAAACAAACCACAATTTTTTATTGGTGGTTTGTAGCTATAGTTGTTGGTTGCAGTGGCAAAATTCTGGGGTCCTCTCTCTCACCTTTCAATTTTTTTTTTTTTTTTTTTTTTTTTTTTTT
>QEOW01001430.1:207935-247491 GCA_003123825.1 Juglans hindsii
TTTTTTTTTTTTTTTTTTTTTTTTTTTTTGTTCTCATTCTTATTGTTCTGTATTAGACATTTGAGGGTGGTGTTAAGCAATCCCCCGTCCAAAATGCTTATTTTCGAATGAAGAAGGAATTATTTTGTGTCAATGCTGCTGGTTGTTTCCTTCTTGTTCTGCCATCCCTTCCCTCTGGATTCTTCACAATATTGTGGTCCGTATTTATACTGGCATCAACACGTTTTTCAGTATTTGCTTTACTTTGGAGCCAAATGATATAACTGCAAAGTAGTTAGAAGTTTATTCAGTTCAACCTCACAAGCCTTGGTGCAGGAGCACGTGTAATAACCATGGAATTGGCGGATTGATCACAATTCACAATCCTTATTCGTGACATGAGTAGGATCTCCATCATTTGTACGCAGACTCTGTTTGTGCAAAAATGAAGGAATCTTTGAAGCATGAGAAATGATAGTTGCAATTATGAGTGTGCACAAGCAGCGTAATTATTTTGAAAAAATTGAATAAATATAAGATTTATATGAAAAAAAATTAATTTTTTAATAATAGATTTCACTTTTTTTCAAAACGAANGTGACATGAGTAGGATCTCCATCATTTGTACGCAGACTCTGTTTGTGCAAAAATGAAGGAATCTTTGAAGCATGAGAAATGATAGTTGCAATTATGAGTGTGCACAGGCAGCGTAATTATTTTGAAAAAAGTGAATAAATATAAGATTTACATGAAAAAAAATTAATTTTTTAATAATAGATTTCACTTTTTTCAAAACGACTGTACGACGCTTGTACACTCTATGATTATATGTAGCATTACTCGAAAGGTTCACTACTCTGCGCAATCAACAACGTTTTCCTCGACAGTTTCTTAGCTTGTTGCCACTTGCCACCCTTCCATGTTCAATCAAAATATTTCATTCAACTTTATCTTTGCACGCCTCTAATTCATTTTAATCATTGGATATGGAAAAAGGAAAACTTGGTGACAGTTATTTCTGCAACAATATCTGGAATATGTAACCAACCACAAGGCTTCGCACCAGGCTTCACCATGTCTGGCAGGCCTAAAGTTCAAAGTTCAATAGCCTCTTGCCTCCTAGATTTTGATGGAAAACGAGGAAGCAACTCAGGCATATACAGTTTTCTTCCCATCTCATCAAGACGAGGGCTATTCAAATATTGAATGCTTGCATTATAATACATTGTACTCGGTCCCTTTAAGCAAATTAGGAAAAAAAATTCAGCCATAAGCATAACAAACGAGTTATCTTACATCACAATTAACGCATCCCAAGTCACTCTGTATCATCAACAGCAAAATCAGGCTCTGGAGGCTTCTGCAGTTTCATCAACTCCCTAGCAGTCTTTGCATTCCGATTTCGATGAACGCCACGCAGTGCGTTTGCTGCAAACCTGGAAGCTAAGAAAGTGGCACCAAGACTATACGAACCTCCACCAACAATGTTGCCAGTTCCTGCCAACTTTTCTGCCTTTTCTTCTTCTTCCTTACGCTGAAGTTCCATATTCTTCCTCTTGGAATATCGACGCCATGCCGCTTGGACAAAGCATGCGGCCCAAGTTCTCCACTGCTGTGAATAGAAACGGAAGGTGTGCTGTACCTGTCTACTGTGAAGGCGCCTAAATTGACTTGCCACAAATTTTAACTCTTCAGCAATTAGGGCGAAAGCCTCAACCTCTGTTATAGCTTTCACTGTCCGAGTAGAAGATGGGAGGTTAGATCCTGATTTGGGATCCAGTGCCCAGGTCAGAAGCTCCTCCCCACAGAAATCACCTTCTTTCAGAAAACTGCGGTTGAAAAACCCACTCCTACCACCATCAGTGGTTACACTCTCAAGGCGACCACGTATGATAAAAAGCATCTCATCAACTGGATCTCCTTCCCGGACAATGTAAGTACTCTCTGTGAATAAACATGGTTTAAGTCGCTCACAAATGGCATCGAGCAACCTCTCATCCATGTTCTCAAATAGAGGAACCTAAAATTACCAGCAAAACAATTAGACATTTACAAAACCAGATGCCGCAGCACCAATAACAGAAGCCATTGGAAACCGCAACAAGTATAGATCCTATGGAGAGATGACAGACAGATACCAAGTTTTCAAGAACATAATGCCCTTATATGAGTCGGGAAACAGTAAAAGATACAGGTCAACTAAAGAAAGCCCTTATAAAATTACCTAAGGTCATGAATTAATTGAGAAATTATCAGCTTCTGGATCTTTGTGATGCAAGCAAAAAGTGTTGTGCTATAAATTTTGGGTTTCATATGCTTTGCAAAAAAGTATATGATCCTTGTTTTTTCAGTTTTAGTAAGGATAAAATTATCGAAATGTTTGGTCATAAGGTATACATATAAATAAATACCCTCACAATAAAAAGGATAGATACATGAATAAAAAAGGTTGAGAAATTTACCCTCCTCACTAAAGCAAGACAGAGATGTCGCTTGATATCTCTTCTAAGATCTTTTGGTAGACTCTGAACCAAAGTCTCTTCATCCACCCCGCGTGTTTCCAACCACTTGTACTGATCATAACGTCTAACCCGCTCCCTAAGTTCCTGTGGGAGCAAGCGATGATGCATCCACTGTTCTGAGTCACGCCTTTTAACCCTCATCTCCTCTAGCCTAATAGTAAGCGACTGAAGATAGGTCTGCCATAATAGCACAAAGTCCAGAATTTCAAATTCTGCTTGTCATGCCATAGTCTCCTTTACCACAGAGGTAAGATTTCAACCAAGCATGCATTTAGAGAGAATATAAAGGAAACTTGTGTCCACAATATAAAAAAACTTCACTCCTCCCCCCTTTCTCTCTCTAAAATAAAAATCCAAGGGAAAAAAACAGGGAGCAAATGCACTAGATAGCAGAGCTTGGTCAACAAAGATTATAACTACTACATGAGGTTAGCCATGCAATTATCTTTCACATTCAGCTCTTGTTGTCTAGTTCATATTTTCTGTTCATCTCTCGAAGAATGGATTTCATTGAACAAATCAAGGATGCCTATATATGAAAATGCATAACTACCAAAAACTTCAATATACTCTGAAACCAAGAAAACCAAGATATGATTTTATCAATTTGTACCCTTTTTAAAAAATAAATGTGTCCAAGTTTACCTGCATGTTGCCAATCAGAAGCGCAAAGAGGATGAGTCCAAGTATGGCTAGTGCTATGGAAAATATAACCTCCCCAGGATAGGTGCTGGTTTGAAGTCCCTGGCCAAGTGTACTATAGGAAAACCAAGGAAAATATATTCATGTACTATAGGAAAACCAAGGAAAATATATTCAAAGTGTGGAAATCAATTATCAGGATTTCTTACAACGAAAAGCTTAATTATAGTTATAGTTTCAGTTATAATCAAAATCAGTGGATGAGGAATTAAAGTTGCATTTTTTACTAACTATTGAAGTTTAGGTATATAAATAGGCTGGGAACCTCAAGTACAAGTGATTAACTGTCATATCTATGGCAAAATAAACATTCACACAAGCAATTCAACTCAAGTTTGAAAATGTTGCCTCGTTGAATAGATTGCATTATGCCGAATGGATAACCTTAACTCTGTATGTTTGGTTAGAAACTGAAAAAAAAATGTGACACTGATATATAGAAATGCACAAAGAGGGATGCAAGAAAGAAAGTTATTATAAATAATTAAAGGAGCTAGAGTAAATTACCTCACAAATTTACTCATAAAAAAAATAAAAAATAAATAAATTACCTCACAAATTGGTGAGAAACTTCTGTCATACAGAATGTTGGAAAGTAACTGATTTTATAAGAGGGAGATTACGGTCCTTTCTATATTTTTCCAAAAGCCCAAACAGATAATCATGGCCATTCCATCAACTAATTTCAACTAAAAGGAATTAACTGAAATAAACCGAAAGGCTGGGAACCCATCACAGTGCACTACTACAATGGCATATAGCCTGAACAGTTGCATACTAAAAGATGTAAAATAAACGGAGTAATCTTCTATGCCATCACTATATCATCTACTATTTAAAACTTACCAGCTAGTATTATGTATACAAAAACATTGACTACTAACAACCATATAAATTTGTAAACCTCTCAGATGGACTCTCATCCAGACGATGGAATATATCCCATATGAACTCACTTTGGCCTCTTCTAGTAGATATGCAGTGGTGCCTAGCAAATAACTAAAACAAGAGATCTATAGTGCCCAGATGGCAAGAGTGTGGGAAAAAATGCCATTTGGATGTATAAATGTAAAACGAAGTGTGCAACCACAAGTGCTTATAATCCAATTTTTCCCAGTATAAGATTTATGGGGGATCAATGAATATACATGACTGGTAACTATCAAAAAAAGAATATACATGTCTAGAGAAATATGAGCAGTGGCAGAACACCATTACTAATATGTGATTTTAAGTCACTTCGGTATAGAATTGGCATTAATAATCTGAAAGGACACAAGCAAATTTCCAACAAGTGAAATCCAAACTGAAACTAACCCACACCAGGCAAAATAAACAAAGTCTCCTGTTTATACAACTTGTAGATGGAAAATTGAAAAATTAACATACCTTAAATTCTGTAGCCCCCACCATAAACAGTAACAGTATTTAGAGACAAACTTCATGGATGAGACAACCTTAAGTGACAAAGCATTTTCAAAGATTCCATAATCAAATTGTGAGTCATCACCGACGAAGCAACTTGAATTAAGCTGAGAATGCCATAAACTCTGTCCCAAGGTTTGCTTGCTGCAATACAAGGATCCCTTACAAATTTCATCACCGGAACAAGCGTCCTGCCAGCATGCATCAATGCGTTCTATAGCTAACAGGTACCAGAATGCCCCAACTATCTGCAAAGATTAAAAATAGATAGAAAATGTGTCATAGAAACGTGAGAACATAAACGTGAGAAATTAAATAGGATTGAAGATACTTTTTTGAAATGAAATCATTTAACAAAAAAGTAATTAGGTACACATGAAGTTATTAAAGCTAAATTTCAGATGAAATGAGATTATTTTCCTTCTTTGATAAGATCTCATTGAAAGAAACGAGAAAAAATAGAAAAAAGAAGAAGAAAACCATTTGGGCACATAAGAAGGGTACAAAATATTCCAACAAATGCACAATCTGAACTCAGCAAGTTGGCAACTATAGAAAGGAAGAAGAAACCACCAAAGGCTACGATCCAGTCATATTTGGAGTTTACATGTGCAATATCAATCCACTACATCGAACTATTTGTAGTTTAAGCTGAAAGAAAATGAAATTAAGGGGACTTGCAACAAATTGCAGCCGATCTGCAACCTGTACCTGCTGTTTTACCGAGCATTGTATCCACATAGCGGCCTCATTTCCCATGGAAAAGCATTTGGTAAGCGACCATCTTTGCTTGGGAGGCAATCTTAGGGAAAATCCTAACTGGATAACATAAGGAAACACCAATTTACAGTGATAAACTGGTGCTGCATGTGTAAGAGGATGAGGAAACGATTTATCCCTTAATACATTGTGCAGTAGCTAGTACTCTATGGAAAGAGTTTTCAACCTTTTTGGGTTGAGTTGGGTGATACAATGACTGGTAATGGGCCTTCTTCTTTGCAGGAACAGTTTGTTTTGTAGCCTTTTCAGTGAAACTATGTGGGCTTTGATCCCAATTTGTTTATTTTGGTGCATTTGAAGGGAGAAGAATGCTCTTAGTTTCGAGAATTGCAAGAAGAATATGGAGTAGCTACAGGTATCTTTCTTCAAACCTCTTTTTGATTTTTTATATAAGTAATTATTCTTTATTAATAAGCACAAATGAGCAACTCAAGTAAACAAGAAATCTATAAGAAACGCCTAGCTTTTTAATGACAAGGAATTCCGGAGACTGTGCGAACGCAATATGTTTTTTAACCCCGGACTCGTGTAACGTGTCCCCATCACATGGATCAGGTAAATCATTGGCTTTTTACCAATGGGATGTGGTCCCTAGAAATTGTTTGCACCTAAGGGTTCGAAACCTTAGACCTAGAGGGAGCATACCCCTAAGACCAAGGGCCTTACTACTTGAGCCAACCCCTAGGGGTTGCAAAAGAAATGCCTAACTAAGAGGACCAAATCTCTTTAACATTGAATGGCAACATCTTCAATTTTCCAGCTTCATCTTCTTGGAGTTTTTTATGTTTTTTCCAAAACTTCTTAGTCTTTCTACCTAGGTGCTTCTATACCTCCTTTGTACTTGGTAGTGCCTTTTGATCATTAATAAAATTGTCTTGCTTATAATTGCAACAGATTGATACATGGGAGTATAATGACCAAACTTTTTGAAACAATGTTCAATCTGTAGTCTGTTTAACGAAGAAATCAACACTCCACAAATTTAAGATTTGGAAGGGTTGATACACCACAAAACCAAATCTTTTGGAGAAGGATGCAAACTACGGGGTTGTTATCTTGACATGGGCTGTTTAATCTTTATTTAGAGACTAATATGTTCTCAACTAACATAAATGTCTCTAATAGTTCTTGGCAAATCTCCTTGGCTATCCATTCGTTTGCTACATTGGATGTGAATCAATCCCCTTTCTTTTGCCTTCTTTATTTGACAAACCATGACAGCTTTAAGCCTCATTCCCGGCTTTTGCTTTAACCTTCATAGTTTCATGAATACTGTTGACTCTGTTCTACATATTTCAAATTACAATTGATCGAAATACTTCATAAATTTAAAGCAAGAAATCAACTGTTGATGTTTCCCATATTATGAATATTTACCTGGTTGAAAAGAATGAGCTTTTGTCATTTTACCAACTTTATTGGTTTTAGCTGATATTAAATGTTTGAAAAAATTGAATGAAAGGGATTCGACACATGCTTGTTACCATGGTATAAGCCAAGAAAAAAAAACTTGTTACTAGAGCTATTTTCCCGTAAATAAATTTATATAAATAAGGCTAAAACCGGGTTTCAGGAATAGTTCATGCACAAGAAACCTATAATAGCAAGTAAGGTATCATCTACATTTTGTCCACATAGAGGTGGACTTCAACTAAGCTAAAACAATACCGAACCAAAAAAGGAACTTACATGACTAGCGAGCATGTACAATAGCAAGTAATATGCAGCACCTGCCCAAGCAGTTTCAACAAAGACACCTGCTGTCCTTTTGAGTTCTGAAGTTAAAGGTAATATTCGAAGAAATCTGGGAACATATTGAAGCAAGACAATGAAAAACAGGGCCTGTTTTGTAGCCATTACATCTGAACCATCTGACCTCTGAAGAAATCTCCAAACCACAATCTGTACAGTTTTGAGAAATAAGAAAAAAGATTTATTCTAGATGGCTAACACCTGGACATCTTTAAGTAGGGCATTATAATTCCAACAGACTTTTCAGGACTCTATTGAAATCTACTCTTGTGCATCTAAAAACAGGAATAAAAAGCATCTAATATGGACATCAAATTTGCTGGATGTGAACAACCAATCATGAAATCGGGGCCAACAATTCCAGCCACATCTTGGCTGAGAACTCTGGTGAGATCATATGTGCATCTAGGCCTGCAAAAGGGACTATATACCATTTAATTTTGGGTGTTTAAAATGTGAGAAACTGCATATTTTTGGAGTGTCATGTCTTAAACATCCATCTCAAAAGCTTAACCCATTGAATGCAGAAGCCTAACAGGCACATAAATCAATTATGACTCTCAAATATGTGACTTTTCTAACACCCTCTCACGCCTGAGGCCCAATAGAAACAGCAGCACAGATAAACAGGATCAGCTGAAACACAGACCAACAGGTCTAGCAACTGCAGTCAAACAAAACTCAACCACTGTTATACTTCTCTTAACAAAAGAATTAAACAAGATGTTAATCAGCAAAAGCAAATATTTTCAAATAATATTTATTAAGTTTCCAACAGTTCACCCCTCTGGTAATCTCTTACACTCTTTTTTAATGAGGATCTCTTACACTCTCTAGAATACCTCTCTATTCTATTTATAGAATAGAGTAGGGAGATGATGCCATTATTAACATGCAAAAATACATGGGAAAAATAATAATTACTTAACAATTCATAAAACACTTCATTAGAAAACTGAAAATGCAAATCATTTTGGTATGACTGCAATAGAAAATAAAAGGAACACCGTTGAGTAATGATGATACACTACATATTTGAGATGGAAATAACTTTTTCGTAAGTATAGTTGACATGGAAATCATAAAGAACAACAGTCAGCTTAACTAATTTTGATACATTTGGCACTACATTTGTAACATGTCCATAACATATAAACAAAGATGAAAAATGTGCACAAATTTAAGAGCCAGAAGTGTATGAATGAGGTGGAACCATGCAGCCTAGTGCATAAATAAATGGTATCTGAGTAGTGTGAACATTTAAACCTGTGGTAGGGGTAGCACGGAAAGAAAATCAACAATAAAGTACTGCCGCAGGTATCGTCGGGCTATTTGTGCAGGATCAATCACAAGTTCACCCCGTCCAAAAACCCGAGAGGATGGGGCAATGTAAGCTGTTCGGAATTGGAGAGCCATGCGAATAAGATGGAAAGCGTCAACAATTGTCCGCAATGTAGTCACTGTGATCGCCAACTTTCTGTCTATACCCATGCAATCTGATGATTGATTAACAACAGGAAGGTAATAAAAAAGGGGATCCACTGATACAGCCAAAATACATGATATTACAGAGAGTCTATTCCAAAAAAGGAGGAATTTGTCTTGCGGATCAAATATCTTCTTCTCTGAAACTTTAAGATCTTCTGGGAACACTCCCCGAGAAACCCCAAATCTAAGTGATCGACCAATCGATTTAAGTCCTTCAGATCCCTTTCTCATTCCTCTCTTAAATGATCTAGATGTTCCATCTCTTGCATGAGCAGTACGGCGAAAGCCCTCAACATCAAATCCACATCTATTCACCCCAGTATCAGAAGATGATGATAATGTAGAGTCCAAGTCATCCAACCTGAAAAATAAAAATACAGGGCCTTCATGCAGAAAATAAGATACTTTCTATAGTGTAGCGGCTAAAAAAATGTAGCTCATACAGCTCATATACTATCCGTTTCTCTCCTTTCCCTGTTAGGACCAAGAATCCTGTATGGATACAACCTAAAAATATATATACCCAGTTGAGATGTGATCTGATTGAATCGAAATGCCCAGACATCAGCCTTAAGTTTTCATCGCATTAAATAGAGGGGAAATAAAGCTAGCATCAGAGTAGGGGACAATAACCCTGCTTCTTGAAATCAATTACAATCCTTTGTGTGACTGAAGCAACATACAAGAGTTTTTTTGTTACTAGAATTGTATCTAATTCAGTGAAAACAAGATCAAAACATATATACTAGGGAGAAAAAGAGTAACAAAAGTTGTATAATGTTAAAGCCATAAACGGTAGAAAACTATTGAATTGAAAAGAAATTTTGAAGTTTCAAATTTCATTGAAACATAAAGCCTTGCACACATCCTATGAGTTGTGAAATTTTGGATAAACCTGAACATAGTTCATCAAATAAAATGACAGATAACATGCAATAAATCGCAAGACATCATTAAATTGAAGCAGTTACATTCTAAAAAAAAGGGACTCATTTGATTCTTTAAAACAATTAAAGTAATAATCAGAGCAAATGTGACATCTTCCTCAACTTCAAATTTGAATAATATATGTGAAAGAAAGCAATGAATTTTACTAGAAATTGAAAAAACAACAGAGCTAGAAAAGATTTATCTCTACCATCATGATTCGTGCATAATCTTTGGCCAACTACAGAAATAACTGGGAAAAAAAATTTGGGGAGGGGGAGGGCGCACCCAGCAATGTCATAACATAAAACTTGCAAAAACCTAGTAAACATAAACGTATAGACGGCTTAAGTTTCTTCTCCTCCACAATTTTACTATCATAATAGTGCGAAGAACTATATTTCATACCTGACAAACTTCTCGCGTTGGCCACCCATGTATTGTGCTTTGTAATCGCGATCCATTCTTCACAATTGAAGACATAAAACCATCTGCAACCAACAAAATAACTCATATTAAAATGCAAAATTTCTTATTACTTATCCAATCCAAAAAAAAAAAATTAAAATGCAAACCAATCAGCAACAAATCAATCGGATCAGCGCAGATGCTTGGACTTTAAAAGGGATCAGCAACAAGGTTGAATGGAATATCATTTTTAAAAGGGAAGTTAATGATTGGGAAGTAGATGAAGTTAAGGCTCTGCTGGTTAAACTCTACAGCTCAAAGTTGGTGCTAGAAAGAGAGGATAGCATGGTGTGGATTCCTGCTGGAAATGCTATATTTTCAGTTTCTACTTATTACAGAATTTTATCAAGCCAAAGTAGTTGTGTTTTTCCTTGGAAAAGTATATGGAAAGTGAAAGTTCCCTCTAAGGTTGCTTTTTTCTGTTGGGTGGCTTCTTTGGGCAAAGTATTGACTACTGATAATCTTAGAAGGAGAGGTATGTTTATTGCTGATTGGTGTGTCATGTGTAAAAGGGATGGAGAATCTGTAAATCACCTTTTTCTTCACTGTGAAGTGACAAGATTCTTGTAGAATAAGGTTTTGAGTTGGACAGGATTACATTGGGTAATGCCTAGAGAAGTGGTGGATTTATTGGTAGGGTGGAAGGGTTTGAAGGGCGGCAAGAAGGCGGTGAGAGTTTGGAAGATGATTCCTCCTTGTCTTATGTGGTGCATTTGGCTTGAAAGAAATGGGAGATGCTTCGAAGATAAAGAACGCTCTTTGGGGGATCTTAGGGATTTTTTCTTGAGTACATTGAGTTCTTGAGCTAAAGCTTTTGTAATGGCAGATTATTTTCTGCATCTGTTTTAGTTTTCTGGTGCCAGTTTCTTTTTGTTTTTGGAAGTTGTAGGTGTTTCCTTCGTATACGTTCTGTGTACTTGGGCTTATGCCTATTTCTTTGAATAAAATTATTACTTATCAAAAAAAAAAAAAAGATGCTTGGACTATATGATAAAGTTATTACCAAGCAGCCAGCCATACAGGCATACTCTCAACTTCTGTATCTAGTGATGACCTAAGAATTCCAAGCTAATTACAGTATTGAGTTGATGCAAGTACCACATACATATACCTGGAGAAATAAGAGAGACTTAAAATGGAAACGAAAACTTTTCTAAGAATCTTATCTCTCCCAAATAATGTTTCAGAAGTCCACACAACCTATTTGTTTGATAGATTACCGCATCAACAGAGAGCATCCAGTTACCAAATGAGAAATATGGCTTTAGTTCTCATACGTTACAAGTGTCAAAATCAAATGAAGTTAGCTAGCCAACCAGTAAAAGCCAAAATTTACTTTCTCCCTTTTATGCAAAGTCAAACTCATTTAGCATTCACACTAGATAGTCCTAATTAACATTTTCACATGCTTTCTATCCAATTTACAATTTATCCCTACAGTCACCGATCATATCGTGCTACTTAAAACTCATTCCCAATAATTACGAGAAAACAATCACTTAGAATGTACTTTTTCTAAGAACAAAATCCAACTTTTGTCCCTCAACAAAGGAATTTTTTGAGACACCAGGTTACCGTCATTCTCTCAACCAACTAGCCAGCACCTAAGCCAAAAGTTCAAAAACTTTCCACCGAGCTAATAGGCCTATGGTATTCTCTGCTCAAGCCACCACTTTGTTCAACAGAAGAATGAAAAGCAGCATTCAAAATTTTCCCAGAAAAATACTACATGATACCATTCTTCACCAGCAGCCTATCTAAAAAATGTCTAATTATCCCATATTCTAATGACACACTCTCCTCATCTATTAGCAAAAAAGGAAGTAAATGAACATAAGGTCTCCACAAAACTGAAAATGTATAAAGATTCTCCTATGAGATGTCTAAATAACCCATTGTCTAACGACTCACTATTCTCATTTATCAGCAAATCCACACAAGGTCTCCGCAAAACTGAAAATGTATAAAGAGTCTCATAATATTGTATATCCCTTCCTTTACATAATTCTTCTCATCTAAGAAAACAGTAGTTTCCATTTCCAATAAAGTTAGCTCTTTTATGTGCAGGATAACAAAATTTGTACTTCTACCCCTATCTTCAAGCCAAATGGCCCTCAATTATCCTTTGTCCACAGACTAGATAGTGTGGACAACGCATGAATCGTGTAAAGCAATTGCATGAGATCTACTTTAAATGACCACCTATTTGCTCATGCACCTAGTCCATCAGCAAGGGCACAATATAACATGCTAGGATTTGGGAAACAATGACCTGGATAAATGACCATATCTTTATAAGCACCAAACTGCGATATTGCAACACCACATTTCATCCCTGGCCACTTGCAGCTCCAGATTCTCCAATTGCAATAAGAAGCATAACTATCAAAACTTAACAAGAAAGTTCCTTGCCAATGACGGGTAAAGTAAAAAGTAGGCTAATAAGCTGCAACACCAATGAGAGAACAAGCAATCATGAATCATCTACTACATCTCAATTGGCCAAGGACAATCTCACTTCTTGAGAAACCCTTCTTCCACAACCGTATACCAATCACTCAAATCAATCGCCTAAGCACCCATCATTTGATCAAATCATTATGATTGATATTCTTCTAGTTTGGTTATTTCCAAACTTATAGCACTTGCTGGTGCAACTCATCATAAAAAATAACTCCAATTTTTTACACTCCCTCTTAGACCCTCAGATGGCTTTAATATTAGTAGCAGCGCACTTATCTAGAAGCCAAAACTATTTTTATTAACACCCATTTTGCTGCCAACTAAGCTACCAAACCGCATCAGATTTCATCCTCTTCAATGATCTTATTATCAACTAAAAAGCCGCAACTTTTACAAGATAATTTCCAAGAAACTCAAGTAACTTGATTCCGCCACTTTTTATCTTTTTGGTACCAAAAATCTATCCATCCTAACACTGCAGCACACAAAACAGCCACTCCAATACAATAAATATCAATCATATGCTGACAAATCCGATTTCTTTAGCTTCCCAATTCCTAAAAGCATAAGCCAGTATTGGCTCTAGCGTTGACGGCCGGATTTCATGAATTGTATCTAGAAGGAAAAGAAGAAGGCATCAACATGAGTGATTATGACCAAAAAACTCAAACATAGGATTAAGAATATGTTGTTCCAAACCTCCAGATTCCCAAAACAGCTCCAAAATCTACAACAAAATAACGCTCACCCAATACGCAACGTTCAAAACTCGAAATCCGATGCAAAATTCTATTTTCAGAAAAACTACATATGTAAGCAAAAACACACATATCTATATACGGTAGCAACTGTGATGGGATAGAAAAAGACATACTATGTATCTGTTGAGCTAAATTACTTCATCGTCTGAGCTGGTAAGAAATAGTTCGATCGAGAGAGAGAGATATATTTTCCAGAGAAAAAAATGGAGGAAAAGGAAAGTAGTGGAGTCAAGGATTTTCAATCCAAGTGAGAAATTACTGCATATGCCTCTATATCCGTTGTTTCCGGGGTAGTATGGTTGGTGCTAACTGGCAATGTCTCCGGGTCTGGTTTTTACGGTTCCTGTTATTTGTTCTCGCAGTTAAATTCCAATTTGACCATTCAGTAGCCGGCGCCGCGTAGTCAGATGTAATATGTGAAACCACGTAGGAAAAATGCTAACTTTGCAATTTTATTGATGTAATCCTACGCGGTGACGTGTTAAGTATTAAAATGTATAAACTTTTTAAAATTTAAATTAAATATAAAAATATTGATAAAATAAGACCGCCGTTCATTTACATAATATTGTGTTAAATTATACTTACATGTAGTCCTACTATTTCATATTTAGGTAATATTAGATATAGTTATAGAGCGTATAAGTCTACGCAATCATTTTCATAAAAAGTGGAGTTCAATATTAAAAATATTTTTTTATATATACGTTCTGTATTTACTCACTTTTATCAAAAGAATTATCCAGCATTTACTTACTTTATTATTAAAAATATTATTTCGTAAAATTAAAAAAAAAAAGAAATAGTTGTTGATATATTTTATGGGAAAGACAGAAAAAGAAAAAGTATTGGTCAAACTCGATCAAGGATGACCAAGGAAGTTTGAATCGAACAAGGAAATAATTTGGCAATAATTTGGTAATATCCTTCAAAGAACAAGGAAGAATAGCTGTTGATTTTATCAACAGCTGCATCGGATATGTAACTCCTTCAACTTTATTTAGCCGGCGGATTTTCTTTTCTTTTGTTTTTTTGGAAAATGTAGGTAATTCTTTAAAATTATAGATTTCTTATTATTATTATTTTTTGTCACGACTTGTAGCCTTGAATAATAATAGGATTTTTTTTTTTAAAATAGCTTTAAATATCTAATAAAATGCTATAGCCTTCCATTTTATATTCTTATCTCTCTGGAAAAAAAAAAAAAAAAACCCTTCAATTTTTCATATATGATATAGTCCTTGATCACCGAATTACCAAATGCATATTTCTTTTCTTTAAAAAAAATTTTATTTATAAGTCTTATTTTTTGTACACCCAAATTCAATCACTGATGTGAAAACTTTCCACATCAGATAAGTTAAAAAATAATTGATGTTTTATTTTTATATTTTTAAGTCTTAATAGAACTGTTATAAGTAGTGTGTTAAAATATCGGCTTGTGAATAGCAAAACTTTTTTTCTTTTATTAATTTCTTGCTCAACATTTCATGGGTAAATTCATACCACTCACAACTTGTTATTTGAACATTCCAGGAAGCTAAGTTGGTTGAATTTATCAAAGAGTTGCGTTGAATTTGGTTTCATGTTGATTAGGAACATACCTATTTATTCAACTTTACCATGTATTGTATTTATAATTTCCTAGATTTCAATATCGTTATTTTTATCTGCAATAGGCCACGAAATGGACTATCAAAAGTAGCATAGATGGCCAGTAAATACTGCGTATCTTTTGGATGCAGTGTTTAAAAACAGAATTACATAAACAATTGAGCCAATTGCTGGTCTGTCACCATTCACAGTGCAGAGAGTCAGAGAGATCACCGTTTATAAGCTAAGTAAATGTATGCAGTATCTCTGAAAACCACCTCAAAATGCCTCAACCTTTTCTGCAGAAAGCCCCCCTCTTATGAAATCAATAAATGTATCAGAGAGCTCTAAATGCCTTCATTGACAGGCGAAGCTAAGAGCTATTAGAGCCACAAGAAATTTGAACTTGAGCCGAGGACCTGCTTCAGCAATACACACAGCCTACATAAAAAGAGAGATACAAGCACCCGTATGTTTATCTCAAAGCAGAGACGCTAGCATCTTGATTGAAAA
This sequence comes from Juglans hindsii, assembly GCA_003123825.1. NCBI lineage: Eukaryota > Viridiplantae > Streptophyta > Magnoliopsida > Fagales > Juglandaceae > Juglans > Juglans hindsii. The sequence goes on from QEOW01001430.1 coordinate 223,309, forward strand.
GGGAAAAAATGAGTATTGATATAGAAGTAAATTTCACAAAACAAGATGGGCAACATTCAATAAAATGAGTATTGATATAGTTTTCATTTGATACTTTCTATATAAAGTGCAATCAGTCCAGTCAAACCATCCTTTATTGGGCAACATTCATGATTCAACCAACCTTGAAAGTTCAACGTTGTTTCAGGTTCCAAAAATAGAAATACTGAATTCAGGTAGACTCCTCCGTGATCATATCATATTCTATTTCCCTTATTTTATTTTAAAAAAAAAAAGAAAAAAGAAAGCAAAAAAGATTGCATACAATACTTCCATCATTTGTGATATCTGCAACATAGCCATAAGCCTACATACAAGATTACAAACGAGTCATATTGATTGGAAATAAAGATCACCTTACTTTTCACGTGACATGGTTATTGGTTATAATTAAACAAGACAAAAACGCTTAATTGATTTATACCTTCCGATTTCTTTTTCTTGATTCCACATTAAGGATTCGGTATTAAGCCGTTGCAATAAAAAGAGAATTTCCTGCATCAGATATCTTGTCATTGGCGATTGAGCTCATCTTCAATTATGTTTCTAGCCTCATTACATAGTACGTCTAGATCACTTCCTTTCATAGGCCTATGGATAACAACTTTCACGGAACCAAAATTCAAGATACCCTCCATTCCTGCAGGCATGATTTTCCCAGTTCCCTTGAGGGTAATAGGTACCACTGGCACTTTGGTTTTTACTGAAACACTGAATGCACCTTTCTACATACACCAGAAAGATAAAACAGGAAATTTCAGAGGAAATATGAGAGTTCCAACAGTCCTTCCAAATTGGGGCATCCTTTTCATAAAAATTAGAAGGTAATGTAAATTGAGAGAGAATGAACAGATGGGGGTCAAATTGGAAATAATAACTAAACATGTTCTGAAATTGAATAGATCCTTGTGTGGTACTCACACTAGCCACAGATGTAACCACTCTGCATGCAGCAATAAAAAGTACTAAAGCACATCAAAAAGCATGTGAGTTGGAAATATGATAGGGACTATAACTTAATGATCCATTTGCTCGTAGAGAAAAGGAAAGTACTATGTGTATTTCCTTTTTGACATGATCCTCAGCAGCCAAACAAAGCATGTGAATTTCAATTTCTGGTTTCCCTAAAGGAAAAGGTCAAATCAGTCCACACAGATGATAAAGAACACTGATATGAACTCACCTTGAAAGCACCTAATTTTCCATCTTTACTCCGTGTTCCTTCTGGGAAGAAGAAGACAGAGGCCCCCTTCTCTATAAGATACATGCATCGCTTAAGACAGTTCTACAAGAGAAAAAGCCAACAGAGTTCCATAATCATAGTTTGGGAGTAAGACGATAACAATTCACCAGGAAAGATAGAAATAAGATTTTACCATTGCATAATTGTGTTGTATTTTCATCTAACCTAGAAATACTAAATGACAACTGCAATAAGAAACAATTTATAAGAGAAAAGGAATTACCAACTGGCTTCTGCTGTCCATGCGCTTCAAAGGAATGGTACCCATCAGAAACATGGCCCAACCAATAATGGGATAGAGGAATATTGAAGTCTTGCTGATGAACTTGAAGCTTCTGCCCAGAGTGAAAAGAGTATAGATGTCTAGAAAGCTCTGGTGGTTGGATATATATACAGCAGGAATATCAGGAGGCAGATTCTCCAATCCCTCATACTCGATTTTAAGAAATGGAGTGACAGTGAAAGTTGCCCAAGTTTTGGCAATGAAATGATGAAATCTTCTTCGGTATCGATCAAACAAGAGAACAAATGGATGTGCCACCAGCATCAGCACAAACAGAAAGATAGCATTGAAAGCAGTGACAGCATAAAAGCATATTCCTCTAATTTTTGAGCCCAACTTATGTTCTGCACTTTGAAGATGTTAAAAGGGAAAAGATTAGGCTCATAAGCTTAAATATAAACATGGTTAATATCAGAAAATGATTTAAGAAGAAACCTGCTAATGGGTACCCGGCATCATAGTTTCCAGTTCCAGCAAGTTCAGATCTCACAACTACGTATCTATTTCCGTTATGCAATCTATTATCATAATACGGTCTATTTAAATCCTCCTTTGGCTTAAAATAGTGCCACGACAAACTGACATACTTCCTTGGAACAGATAAATAGCTACTTTGAGCAGCTGCAAAAGAGAAGGCTCACAATCAAAAAGATTTGAAAAATTATGTTTCCCTAAATGTCATCAGACTTCATAGAAGGAAATACTGAATATCACAATACATGTTCCACAAAACAATGAAGATTATATCTATAGTCTCAGAAAAGACTTTGTGCGGTTCATACTTAAGCCAAAAAACAAAGGGGACTCTGTTTTTCAAGAATGTTTTACAAAGGTCAGAACATAACAGCTTCTCTCCACCACCCATAAATTGCAGCAAGCAGGGAATCAACACAAGAAGATAAGCATCAAAATGTACATTTTACTCTGCTGTGATGATAAAGTGTAGCTTGCAAGGGGAACGATTAGGAAGTTTAAAAACTCATCCCCATGAAATAAATGATACTGTCTGTGATCAAGCAAATAAAAAAAATGAGAAGATAGGTCCTTTTACGCCAGAAACGGAGAAAGGCTAAAACAAAATATTGTTAAACAAATACCAACTGGAAATGCAGCATGTCATTGCTCATTTATTTGGGCATGAAGACTATTTACATTCTATGGTATGATTAAATGCTAGAGATAGATTTACTTACAGTTAGTAGAATTTATCGAAATTGCATGTTTATGTGGAGGGCATACAGTGTAAAGTCCTTTATAACTGCGTGACTGAATCATGGAACCAAATTTATGTAAATAAAACCAGTATAAAAAAAAAAATTGCTTTTCTCAATATCGCTAAACACAAAATAAACATTTAGGAACATGAAATTCAGGATAACATATGCTGTGTAGGAAGATCATTCAAATTGAAATCGCACAATGCAGGAATAACGATTTAGGTCAGCTAAGTGATAGGACTAGGATATTGATCTCATTTTACCAGAACTGGGTCCTTAATGGAAGAAATTATTATTAATAATAAATATTTGCTCTGTAAAACCGGTGCCAACAGCTTATACTAATCAAACCCTAAAGATAACACAATCTATAACAACTATCACTATCCTTGGACCTGAAAGGAAATTAAAAAAGACATCCACATTATTTGAGATGATCCTAAAACGATATTTTATGGGGAAAAATCATTTTCCTGATAATTATTCTAGAACAACGTTCTCAACCAAAACCTATAAGAATCGAAAGTGTTCTCCTATTAAAAAACATGCAGTATTTTGCTTGGTTGATAAGAATCAGTCAAACCAGGTAAGACTACCCCAACTTCGTTTTCTCAGGAAACAAACACGGGGAAAATAAAATACACAGTGAATAGATAAGTAATTACTGGAAAAAATGACGATGCCGCGAAAGATCTCGATTCCTTAAAACCTGAAAATTTATATGAAGAGCGAGCAATTCAGAAACTGAAAAAGACTAACGCATAGTTCGGATAAAGAAAAAGCGAACAGACCAAAATGATGGAGTATAGTGCGTGGTGGGTCGGAAGCGACTTCCATCTATGAAATCTCTCTCTCTCTGGCCCGCTTAACAAATAAGGTAGTACGAACGAAGGTGACGGGTGTGGGGTTTACAGGTGAATTGGGACTGCAAATTCCAAGGTGCTGTTCATAATCCGTTTACATACGGATACTCTGTTACTATCCATTTATTATTCATAATCTATTTCAAATTTTTTAATTTTTTCTCATTTTCTTTTAAATATTTTTTTGATATTCTTAGCCAAAAAATTAAAAAAATATATAATTTTATTAATATTTACTTTCTTAATTATTAATTAAAATTAAAAAATTAAAAAAAATTAAATATAAAATAAATAATAAATAAGTAATAAGAAAGAAATAATCCAATCATTTTCTCTTACATAAACAGTAGCACGAAAATACCCGCTTGTCCGTAGCTTCGCCATTTCGTATGTCTATGTCTGGAAATCCAAATTATAGAATTATTTACAGTCAGAAAATTGAACGTCCATTTACCATTCATGCTCGAAAAACTCTCCCAGTACAGCGTATGTTTACGAGCAAAGAAATGCTAGATACAATTTTAATAAAACGTACAATTTTAAAAGGAAAAAGGATGTGAAATTTGCACGTGCGTTTGATTTCTAAACTCAACTGATTTTAAATTGAGTCTAATATTTAAACACTCAACTTTTAAATTATTAAATTTATCTAAATTCAAAACTTTTTTACACGTGAGACCCACAACCTTTTTCAACTTAAAATATTTTTATACATGAGACTCACAACCTTTTTCAATTTCTCATAAAAACTATTAAACTCATCTTAATATCCAAACACACTTTAAATTCAGTTTAGATGACTCCACATAACTCTATTCACTACTCGACTTACTATAATTCATAAAAAATTTAGTTTATGAGTTCAGCTGAGTTCAGTCTAATTTTAAACTGAGTCTAACATCCAAGCATTCCACTCTCAAATTACTAAACTCATTCCAACTCAAAACCTTCTTACACGTGAGACCCACAACCATTTCAACTTAAAACATCTTTATACGTAGACTCACAACCTTTTTCAATTTTCCATAAAAAGTAATAAACTCATCGTAACATTCAAACACATTTTAAATTTAGTTTAGATGCGCCCCATATAATTTTCTCCACTATTCAATTCATTACTATTCATAAAAAATTCAACTCAATTCAATTCAACTAAGCTCAGCTCAACATCCAAACACAACCTTAAACTACAAATATCATTTCACGCTTCACGCACCACTGTACCGCATCGAATCCTCCCCTACTACATGGTTGCGATTCTACTAAAGATTTTGATTCGAGACAGCTATGATTATGGTAGCTACAGTGAAATTCCCTTGATTTTGAAGTGTAATGAATAGAGTGAAGTGATGTCAATTATTTTGTATGACTTTCCATATAGCGATAGAATCGCTCTGCATGACTTTGATTTCCTCGGAACCACGTTTTCAAGGCAGGAAAAAGTGATGACATTCACAAAGCTTTGCTTTGTTCTAGTATAAAACATTCACATATTTATCATAAGATGGAAAATGACAGCCTATCCATCTGCAATATGTGTGAGAATAAATTTTTGTACCAAGATTTTCATAATCATTGATTGCTGCTGTGATTCCATACTTTGATAAAGAACCCACAGAGATAGAAACAAGATATTTCTTGATAATAAATATAATAAAAAAAAAATCTCTATTCAGTATTGTTCTCATTACCACTTCACACATTTTAAGGAGAAAAATACTTAAGCCATAAAGGGATTATACAAAAGTAAACTTACAAACTGATGTGACTTGATGTAATAGATCATATTGTAAAGTTACTTTCATTATAAAGTAGACCTAACGGATTCTATAAAACCACATCAGTTTGTAAGTTTATTTTGTATAATCTCTTTGTGTCCGTAGCAGTTCTCAAATATGGTAAAAACTTGGGTTACAAACAAAGGCAAGATTGAATATTGAGATGGATCACCAACAACCATTTAGTTCGAAGCTTATATCATCATCCAACAATGATGAACTTGAAAAGATATGTGATGATTGAGCTAAGCCTCAATAATTTTAGAATCTCCTAATCGAGATGAAAGGACAAATTCATACAACTCTTATTACTGATCAAAATCAGATGGAAGTTTCCGAATTTTCGTACTGTATTCAACACGACTATTCTACAAATACTTTACATTGCGTTTGAAAAAAATGATTTTGAGGAAACGGAGGGAGAAGAAGTAAGAAAAACAATCACGTTAAATGACCATTTCAGCTTCTTTAACATTCGAGGGGATCCCTACATCCAGCCTCATTGTTGATTTGTACTCATCCGGCACAACAGCACCGGCCTGTATGCATATCTCGACAACCGCAGGTGCTTGACCATAGAAGTTCCTGAGCTCCCGTTGCAATGGCAGTCCATTTACATCAGGAACATGCCACACATATCTAGGTGGTATCAAATCATCTAGCACTGCCGACTGCCAACCATGCTGCCCATTCCGCTGCTGGTGCTTGTGTGACCCACAGTTCTGTGCCTTGTGTCCACTAGCACCCACATGCACCTCCGGGCAATATCCACAAACCCTTACAGGGTACATCTTCATGAGCCTCTTCGCACCTCTCCTCATCTTTTCCCAAGCTTTTAGTGTTTCCTCTCCAAGCCAAGCTACATCATCTTCATCAGATGGGGCTACTATCTCTGAATCTGGTATTTCGGTTAATAATGGTTCCTCGGGAACTTCTGGAACAGGATCCGGTAGTTCACTTTCATCTGCATCAACAAATTCCTTTTTCCCAATCCGAATGACAGGCTTTCTTCTCCGTTTTGTTGGAAACTCACGAAGATTGACACCAGCTTGGATGCAGAGTTCAACTACTGCTGGAATTCGAGGAATTGAGAATCTCTCCTCATGAGGAATACGCTTTCCTAGGCGGTCATAGAGGTGGTAGGCTTCCAATGATAAGACTATGTCGTCCACAGTTGCACTTGTCCATGCATGAAGGCCCTTGCGGACGTTAGCATTTTGGCCCCTACAAGATCTGAATGGATGCCCAACGTGTCCCACATGAATTTCATTGCAGCAGCTGCAAAAGCATTCAAGACAGAAGTCACAAAATTTATTCACCAAGACAGATTTAGGTCCATATAAATTTTGGCTTGTTTTTAGTTTTAGTCTGTTAATTTGATACTTCCATTTATCCCCATTAAGAAAACAGGAAAAAAAAAACATAGAGAAAGAGCTTGTTTCAGGCCAAATGTTCCCAGTGGAGTCACCGACACCGCAACCAAAAGACTCTGGCAAGGATCAACTTTAGTAGTAAGCCACTTGATCGATTTGTGTACTCCATCAAGATCAGAGTCATCAACCTAGTGTTAAATGTTATTTCAATTCCATTTTCTTCACTTGGAACTCTCAAAGACTTACAAAAATCCAACTCAAGAACCAAGCAGTTGCATGCTTTGATCATAAAGACCCAACTATTATGCCCCATTTCATCCAACTAGAATAATATAATTCTACACCACCAGACAGATATTTCTGCAGTTTGTAATTTGTTCAATAAAAGTCCCGCCATGGTTCAAACACACTTGAAGAGAGGAAATTACTGGCCCCTCATGTGAGGTGCACAAAAGCAGAGGTTCTGATCATGACCAATGACCGAAAGTTAAAAGTTGGGATTGGATTCCATTCCATAGTAGTGAAGTTGTGGCAGCTTATCTAAAACTGCACCTTGTTGACGAGTGAATAGAGTGTTCCACTAGAAATGCAAGCCAGATTTGATTGTGTAGAATGCAGTGTTTTCCAGTCATGGTGGATACGGGGTAAAGGGATTCAATTTCTAAAGTTTGAGTTGGCAAAGGGTGAGCAGTGGTTGTGGAGATATCAATTGGAAGGGGGATTCATTGTGGAGAGAGGTTGTTGATCGGAAGTATGGAAGTGATTGGGGGGGTTGGTGTTCCAAGGAGGGGACTTATGGTGTGAGCCTTTGGAAATTTATTAGAAAGGGGTGGAACATTTTTGAAAAACATCTTAAGTTCAAGATTGGAGAGGGAGCAAGACGTTTCTGGTTTGATGAATGGTGTGGTGAGAGAGTCTTCATACTGTTTTTCTGGATGTCTTCAGCTTGGTTGGAAATCAGCAGGCTGCTGTCTCAGAAGTGTTGTGTCGTGCTAATGGGACTGTGCATTGGAATGTGATTTTTACTAGAAATGCACAGGATTGGGAAATTGATGAGATAGCAGGTTTTTTCAGCTTTTTATATTCCCTGAAAATAGGAGGAAATGGAAGGGATCGAATGCTGTGGAAACATACGGGGAGCAACAAGTTTTCTGTTAAATCATTTTATAAGATGTTGACAGATCAACAGCATATCTTGTTTCCATGGAAGAGTATCTGGAGGCTTTATGTGCCGTCTAAAGTTGCTTTTTTTACTTGGACAGCTGCTCTAGGAAAGATTTTGACGATTGATAATTTAAGGAAATGTGGGATAATTGTAATAGAGTGGTGTTTCATGTGTAAGAAAAATGGTAAATCGATTGATCATCTACTTCTACATTGTGAGGTGGCTAGGGAGTTATGGGTTGGCATTTAAGGCTTTGTTTGGATCTTCAACTACTCTCAACTCATCTCAACTCATCATTACAACTTTTTCAAATTCTAACACAAAATATAATAAATAATTCAACTTTTTCAAATTTCAAAATAATAATAATATTAAAAAATAATATTCTAACAATATTTTATCATCTCAACTCAACTCAACTCAACTCACTTCAACATCCAAACACACTCTTAGTAGAGCTGGGTTGAGTTGGGTTATGCCAAAGAGTGTGGTGGAGCTTCTAGCATGTTGGAATAGGCATCATAATAGTTCTCAACTGGCAGCGGCGTGGAGGATGATTCCATTGTGCTTAATGTGGTGTTTATGGATGGAAAGGAATGAGAGGTGCTTCAAAAAAAGGAGCGAGCTGTGGAGGAAATCTAGAATTTTTTTGTGTCTTCTTTGGTTCAGTAGTTTTCTGCTATTGTACTGAAGGGAGGGAATATTCATGAGTTTTTGTTTTCTTTTCAGCTTTCTAGAATGTAATTTGTTGTCTCTTTTGTATACTTCCAGTGTACATGGGCTTCGCCTAGTTTCATTTGATAAAAAAAGTTTCTTATTTATCAGAAAAAAAAAAAAAAAAAATTCTAAAGTTTGAACATCCCCACATCAAATTCACACAAATTAGAAACAACGCAATGCCCACATATACCAAATTTTCTACAGGTGCAATACCAATTCATACTCTATAACAAATAGTTTTTATCTTGCGGGGCCATACTTTTGCCTCTGTAGTCCTCATAAAGGCAAGTAATCAAAGCTCAATCCAAATCTGCGGAGCCTTAAAGAAAATATCTCTGGCATATCCCTGTGCTTATTGTCAACTACCTTAATTTGTTTTCTTTTTCTTCAATGAAATTATCTCTTGAAAAAAAAAAAGGCTCAACAAAAGAATATTGTTTATGCTCATTAGTAAAATCATTTGACAACTAACAACTATGATTAACGAGGATGGATGGAAGGACTACATCAATAATAAGCCAAACTTTCATCGATGATACCATGAAAGTTGAAACTTCATGGACCAAATTGACAACAAATTCAAACTTACGGGAATCAAAATGTATTCTAGCCTTTAAACAATAAGTTTGAGTTCCACCAATGCTCTGACAAACAATAACTTTTGCTAGGTTGCTTAGATAACAGTATAATTGTTGTTCACGTAGAGTAAGATGCTCCCCGGTAAACAACAATTAGAAGAATTGCTCATATCAAGTAATCTCATGCAATGACAGTCAATTTAAAAACCAAGCAAAGACGCCTAAGTTTGTCTCACATAGCTAAGTGGGACGTTTATCAATATGTTGTTGCATCACCGTGTACACAATTATCATGCAGGATAGATATTAATTATGTATGCATGCAACAGGTTAGTTTGACAAAATTACCAATGATGTGCAGCGCCCCATGAATTTGATTTTCCCTGCTTTAACAAATATTGATCTCACTTTTTTTTTTTTTCCCATAAGCTCCCATGACTCAAATTTTTTTATTAGTAAAGGATAATCAGGAGGAATCAATGAATGGATTACCTGCAAGCATGCACACGCACAACCTTCAAGAGTTTCTTGAGATTGTTAATCAATGTTATCCTTGCATTGAACACGTCATAAGCAAGTGGTACAAGGCTCTTCACAACTAGCCCATTCTTTGGAGGTGGGACAGGTTTTTTAGGCCGGCCTTTACTGTTTTTAAATCTCTCCCTGGCAGCCCGCCTCAGCTCCAATACGGGTGTTGGAAAAGGCTTTTTCTCCTTCCTTGAATAATAGCGAGGAAAATCGGCATTTTGAGGAAGTTCACTTGTGATGACCAATGCATATGATTGGTGCAACTTCAGTGCTGGATTTGTAGAATTTAATGGTACTATGATTTTACTGCTACTACGCTGCAAAAGAATGAAAGTGGAGAGATGAAGAATAAACACTAGATAGGAAGTTCCTCAGAACTACATTTATTAGAATCAAAGAGAGTTTCACACGGGCTAGATTTTCAAGCTGAGTTACATTAACTGGAGACACTTCAACGTTTGATTCTGGTTACCCAAGAAACATACCAATAATCAAAAAATTTTTGTTACAAACTTTTAACAGAAAATCAGTCATTGTTATTGTAGACCCTGAATATATCAGGAACTTTCCTTCGATTGATTCAAATAGAAGCCCAGTGTCAGCCTACAAATTCGAAATTGAACAAGTTTTCATTTTTCGATTGGTTCAAAAATCTAACTGAACTAGTTATGCGGTTTGCCAAACACCCACATTGTTATTCACTCAATAGAATTTATTCCAAGATACAAGCAGTCTCACCAATAACAATATATCAATACACCATCTTAATTTCATGAAACTCAAACATATTTCCCATATTTCCACTCAAATGCATACCCAACAAACTTGAGCTGTGGGATTTCAGAGAGGGGGCATACCTGGAAAGAATGGAGTGAAGCGAGACCGTCTGAGTGTCGGTCATGCTTCAGGAGTTCGGGATGATTCCTCTGGAAGGAAACCTTAAATGGGTCTACTCTGGGTGTTCGAAGGATTCCTTTACCTCGCCAAAATGCGATGGGACCATGCGAAAAGGGATTAGAAGAAGCACAGTCCATCATCCCTCAAACCAGAAGAAAAGCTCTATACCGCTCAAAGAAACTCTTCAGAGTAGAACAACACCTTGGAAGAGTAGTAATTGGAATTATGTGCTCAAAATGATCAACGAATTTGGGAAAACTGATTTGGAGAAAAATACTCAAAAATTAGGACGAGAGAACAGGCTGAGACGGGATAACGTGGGCTACGCGGTGAACTGAGCGGCTGATAGATGGATAGATAAAGTAATATTTATTAAATATTTAATATTAGTTGAAATATATATATTTTTTTCTTTCTAAGACAGTTCAGATTTTTTTTTTTTATTGGATTAACATCAATATATATTTTAAATATTTTTATAATTTTGTTTTAATCATTTTATCATCCATCCTTCTCTAATATGATATTAAATAATTAAAAAATAATTTATTATTCATCATTTAATGATTTCATATCACATAAAGAATGGTTAAATAATAACAATTAAGAGAATAATATGTAATTAAAAATAAATAATTTGATATAAAAGATAATATATTTTCGATTTTATAAAATCCATACATCCTACTGAGTCTGGTAGTGAACAGCCTTGAGCCGCTTCGTCGAACTCATTTCTAAACAGCCTCGAGTCTGGAGTCTGGACAGCCCTATCTTTTGCTTGGGCCCAAAAGAAGCCATACCACTCCCAATAAATAAGTTTTATTAAAAATAATAATATATTTATAATTATTTTAAAATTAATTATTGAAAGTTGTTAGGAATTTAGACTTACCAAATTCACCCTCATGATCTATTTTTTGGTAAAATATGAAGAAAATCAGAGAAATAATAACAACATAAGAATTTACGTAGAAACTCTCAAAAATAGGAGAAAAACCACCCGACCCAGATAAGAAAATACACTATATGAAAAATTATTACAATCATACAATTTTTCTCCTCACCCCAAATGACACCCACAAAGCTTTCCCACTAGTAAAACTTTAACTCTTACCTCTTTCCTTTTTACAAGAAAAGGCTAATAGAGGAATTTTCTTAGAGTCACAAGTTACTAATTAAGCTTATGACTTGGTGTAATTAACTAAGAGGCCAAACACCCTATTTATAGGCCTTGAGGCCTACTCCTTATTTTTTATCCACTGGTGTGGGACTCCAAAGGAGCAAATCTAACAATCTCCACCTTGCGACTTTGGCTAATCCCACAGCCACGCTCCACCGCAATGAAGATCTTCATAGCTTCTGCTATCATGCTCCACCATAAAAGCATACCCACTCAGAATAAACCAATTCCAAGCATTTCAATTTAGGCCCATGTCGAAAATAATTTTGCTGAAAAATTATGGTGTAACTTTCACGTTTGGCTTTCTTGGAAGTTTATCAGCCATCGATATGAATTTCCACCACACACCTTGCATTAATGTCAAACCAATGCCTGTGTGCAAACTTGTGGACCCACTAACATTAACACATCCTCTATCATGACAACTTTGGGAATTAGCGGCATGTCATGAGGATGTACATGTCCCTTTAACAGACATCGTCTTCCATGGAGAGAGACACAACGTTAGTTTCATTACCAGTATCTCCATTTACTGACTTAGAGCCACTTGCCGAACCTGCTCCTGCTCTTGGACAATTTTTCTTAACGTGCCCAGATTGTCCACACCCCCAGCAGACTACTTTCATCTTCATGGAGTTCTTCTTCTTCCCATTATCAGCTACTATTAATGCTAAGTTTTCAGGTGGACAATTTCTTCCACCACTTAGTCTTCTCTCTTCATAAAAGAGTTTACTAGTAACATCTGAAAAAAGTATTTTTTCCTTCACATGTATTAAAATAGGTTTCATATGCTCATAGGAAGGTGGAAGAGACCAGATGAGTCTCAAGGCTTGATCCTTATCATCAATTTTAACTCCAATAGATTCTAGCTCAGAGACAATGCCATTGAGAACACTTAAATGATCTGAAATAGTTGTACCTTCACTCATATGCAGTGTATAAAACTGCTCCTTCAGGTACACTCGATTTGAGACGCCCTTCGTCTGATACAACTCTTCGAGCTTTTTCCAGAGTTTCTTTGCCGTAGATATTCCATGCACATTTGCAAGAACATTCTTGGCTAGGCACAGACGTATCGCACTTGCTGCTCTCAAATCTAGATCCTCCTAATCTTCATCGCTCATTACAGATCTGCTCTTTGTTTCATCAGTCACGCTAGTATCACTGCTGACTTCAGGGGTTGGTCTGCCCTTCAACGCCTTGTGTTATCCTGATTGAATCAAAACATCCTTGACTTGAATTTGCCACAAGCCAAAATTGATTCTCCCATCAAATTTCTCCACCTCATATCTGATAGAATTTGAAGCCTTACTTCCTGACATTGTTTCGATGAATTTTTACCGTAGAAATGAATAGTACTCACTAAGTAAGTTCCCAGGAAAGATTATTCTTTCCTAGACAGAATTTTAAGGTTCCCAGGAAAGATTGGAGGGTCACACTGGACCACTTAAATACCAATCTCCTAGACAGAACCTCCTTAGACTATACGTATCCACACTACCACACCAAAGCTCCACCCACCAAAAAGAACCTAGTGGCTCTGATACCACTTGTTAGGAATTTGGACCTACCAAATTCACCCACATGATTCACTTTTTGGTGAAATATGAAGAAAACTAGAGAAATAATAACAACACAAGAATTTACGTGGAAACTTCCAAAAACAGGAGAAAAACCACCAGACCTAGAGAAAAAAATATACTATGTGAAAAATTATTACAATCATACAATTTTTCTCCTCATCCCAAATGACACCCACAAAGCTTTCCCACTAGTAAAACTTTAACTCTCACCTCTTTCCTTTTTACAAGAAAATGATAATAGATGACTTTTCTTATAGTCACAAGTTACTAATTAAGCTTATTACTTGGTGTAATTAACTAAGAGGCTAAACACCTTATTTATAGGCCTTGAGGCCTACTCCTTACTTTTTACCCACCGGTGTGGGACTCCAAAAGAGTAAACCCAACAAAAGTGTGCTCTCACATATTGTTCTTGGGATTGCTCTAGGTTCTTAAAAGGATAAATACTTTAATCACAAACTGATTTAGTTTGATGTGATACATTAGATTGTAAAATTATTTTTATTATAAATTAGATTTAACGTATTATATGAAATTATGTTAGCTTATAAATTTTTTTTATAAAATTTTTTTGTAACTGCAACACTTATCTTCTTAAAATAAGTACGTGGCCGTGCGGGGGTGGATGAGCGGTAAAATGCCATAAAAACTTAAGTGTCTTCTCTTACAGTAATTAATTTTAAGTAGCCAATGGCTTTTGGAGGTGAAACAAAGTGCAAGAAACCATATGGAAATTATAGATTGTTAGATATTGGTGCTTTTTGCAAGCTTCGCATCACTATTCACTTCATCCAATTCTTCCTCTTAGGAAATGAATAAAGAAATCGAACAAGTTTTCATTTTTCGAAACCAAACTGAAATACTCATGTGGTTTCCCGCAGAATTTATTCAACATAAAGAGCACATTCACCATGTTTTAAAAGCCAAAATGAAATGATTGGATTGAAATAGTCCAGACTTCTTATAGTGCTACCATGGCCCATGGTTTGTACATCTAGTCTCCAAACCAAGCAGTGTAGATAATATTTTTCACAATAAGACCGCAATAGCATTAATTTATACACAAGGACAATTGAAGTTTGAAGACAGAGTAATGCTAGATATATTTATGGATTTTGTATGCGCACACTTCTTTTAAAAAAGAATTATGTTTATTGTTAAAAAATTAATTTTTATATGTGTATATCATATTTATTTATTTTTTTTTAAAAAAAAAAGTGTTGCACACTATAATTATAAATATCATTTTTATTGAAGACAAGGACACACCACTCTGTTTCAAATTTCAGACACATCAATAAGATGCACAGAGATTCCCCCCCGTTCGAGGTAATGAAGGAGAGATAAATCTGGGGTCAGAAAATAGGCCCACGCCAGAACTGGAACATTAAAAATGATAGGTAGGCTCAGAAAAAGGTAGGCAGGGATTCCAAATCGAAACCAATCTCAGTTTCAGAACCTCCCATAACGGCTAGTTTTCTCCCGACTGCCACTATAAACAGCCCACAAAGGCCTCCATTTCCTCACCTCTCTCTCTCTCTCTCTCTCTCTCTCTCTCTCTCTCTCTTTCTGTGTAAGAATTGTAACGGTGTCTGCCATGGCTTCAAATAGAGCTCTGCTATATTCACTGCTGCTCATATCTCTCTTCCTCTCCTTCACAGAAGCTAGAGAATTCTCGGTTGGAGGCAAGACCAATGCTTGGATAATCCCAGCCTCAGACTCAGAATCCCTTAACAAATGGGCCGAAGGCTCACGTTTTCAAATCGGAGACTCACTGGGTACTACACTATCCCTTTGCTTGAAATCTGCATTTTCTCATATTTCCTTCAACTGGGTCTGCTCGAATTAATTCGTTTCATGAAATTTTATCCTCATCAGGGTTTTGTGTTGCTTATTTTGCTTTACAGTTTGGAACTATGATCCAAGCAAGGACTCTGTGCTTCAAGTGAGCGAAAAAGACTACGAGAGTTGCAGTACTTCGAGTCCTATAGCAATATACAAAGATGGGAGCACCAAGGTGAAGCTTGATAGATCAGGGCCGTTCTATTTTATCAGTGGAGCTGAAGGCCACTGCGAGAAGGGCCAAAAATTGGCCACTGTAGTGTTGTCAGTGAGGCATCGATTCTCCGATGTATCACCGGCACCTTCTCCGATGGAATCGGAAGGCCCTGCGGTGGCTCAAACAAGTGATGGTACGAGGCTGAGGGGTGGTTTGGCGGTTTTGGGGGTTATGGGAATGCTGGTGTTGTTCTGAGGAAATGATGATATATGTTTGTAGTAGTTATGGTAATCAGGGGGATTGATTCAATTCGTTGGAAGTAAAGTGATTTACGGAAGGAACCATTTGTTTTGTTATTTCTATGATTTTTGTAATATTCTTTTGAGGTTACAATAATAAATTGAGATTTTAATGATGTAGTAAGATCCTCTTTACGTTGTGCTTAATAATGTCCTGCTAAAATCGTCGATACATTTTCATAATGCAGACTACTGCAATATGCAACATGAAAAATTACTTTGTCCTGCGCACCTACTTTTATTAAAAAAAAAAAAAATTAGAATCCGCTATTAAAAAATAGATTTTTTCCCGTGAGTCAAAGATTTGTTTACTTTTTCTAAAAACAGAACTGTTATAGGCATAAAAACAATTATGCAAACTAAATTCACAAATTAATGTGACTTTATGAAATTTGTTAAATAAAAATAATTTTACAATCTGACGTACCACATCAAGCCATATCAGTTTGTGAGTTTACTTTTGTGTAATCCATTTGTGGTTAAGGTATTTTTCTTGTAAAATACCTGCAATTTGAAACTATACAAATCATAAAAGAGATCACAAAAAATGAAACTCATAAACTAGCTAGATGATGGGACTCTAGATCTAGAAGAGTTTTGCAATTTGTTGCATAATAAAAACACCACTTTATCAATTTGTCAAGTTCACTTGTAAAATATGTTTTGTATCAAACATTCTCATGTATTTTCAAAGTAAGTAACCATTCCTGAGAAAATGCTTGACTAAAAAATTACTTTTTGAGAGAGAGATGCTTATAGTTCATAAACATGAATACAAAAAACTGTTGAGATATATAATACTCAGGATTGTAAACCATTTTTATCGCAAGTTTTTTCTTTCAAGTAATTCTGTTCAGAGACCTAAGGGATTGTTTGTAAATAAGGATGGTTTCATCTCATCGCATTTTAGAATTTCTCATCTCATTTCCTTCCTAAATATTATTCAAATACAAAAACACTTTTCAATTTTCAGTTTTAACTTTTTCATTGAATCATTACAATTTTCTCAAACTTTAAAACAAAACACAAAAATTAATTCAACTTTTTCAAATATAAAAACAAAAATAATATTAAAAAAATTATATTCTAACAATATTTTCACTTTATAATATTTTTATTCAACTTTTTATTTCTCTATTTTCAAAACCGAGTAAAACATCTTACTCAAACCATTTTATTACTATTCACAACCATTTATTAGTATTCACAATCATTTCACTATAATTCACAAAACACTTCTCGATATTTCTAGTACAGCGACACCAACCCCAACATTATTTTTGTTCAATACGCGACACATAGCATCGTTCTATGAAGAAACGTCATAAGATTTGTATAATTGTATGTAAAGCACGCAAGGGCTCCCTCCCATAATCAACTTCAGACATTTTTCTTCTATGCTTTGACCGAAATTCTGGAAGTTATTTCCAAGCCCCAATCTCAACCAGCGTGAGCACAGAGAGAGAGAGAGAGAGAGAGAGAGAGAGAGATGGAACACGTGGGATTAACAATAATACAAGCAACAGATGCAAGTGATTGATTCACCTCGAACAAGTTCATGGGCTCATATGGGATGACACAGAAAGTTCAGCATGCAACAACATAGATGTTCCCAAGTGACAGACAGACACAGCACACCACGAAGAATGAAACCAACACATTCTCATTTAAGGAGGGTCTTGACAATCGATTTGACATTGAGCTTCTTGAGATCTGTATACAGTTCTGCTGGGTACAAGCGAGGTGTGCAAGCGGCAGATAACCGACTGTTTATTCGGTCTTACATGGAATAAAAAAATAAAACACAGAAATCAAAAAGTAAAAAAAGAAAAATAAGACCTCTCTCTCTCTCTCTTTACTTCCCATGGCGGCCGGACTTTGCAGCATTCGAAGATTGTTCTATAGCACTCCCCAAAAGTGATTCTAATGGAAGCAGACTGAAATTGAGACCTGCCCACGAAAGGACCCTCCAAGACAGTGGTGGGGGAAGGCAATTTTGTATCGAAGAGCAACCTTGGAGGAAGTTCCAAGCACTTGGTGGTGAGGTTGGTGAGAGTGGTGCAGGGACTGGGCTTGCCTGGTTCTTCTTCCCAGAGAAATGGGACTCAGGCTGAGGAGTGGAGTGGTGGGGTTTGCATCCCAAAAGGAACTGTTGACTGCATCATGGGTGGGACTGAAAGGAGTGGTAGCTTTAGAATGGAGCTTGCTTCTGGCTCTGCCTCTCCCGCGGTTCCCATATCTCTCTCTCTCTAGGTGCTTTTCGGTGTTCCCCCATCTCAGACACTTACACTCATAGAAGTAGTCCAAAAGCCTAAACCCAGAATCAAAAAAAGTGATAGAAACTTCATAGGCTCAGATCGAGAGCTCTTTCAACCTTGAGTTCACCTTCACTCCCTTAAATTCGATGCTAAATACCAAAATGTTAGAAAGCAAAACAAAATCCAGTCTTTTAGTTACTCTGTGTGCAAATGCAAACAAAGAAACACCGAAAAAGAACAAAGAAAAATAATAATTGAAGTTTGTTTATAATAGTGGTTGTCTGCTTATACGGAGAGGGAGAGAGAAATGAAATGGAGAGAGAGAGAGAGGGATCGATCAGAGGCGAGGAGAGGGAGGGATTATAACGGAAAATTTCAAAGGAGAGAGAGAACGAAATTAAGAGAGAGAAGGAAAAATGAAAACACATACACTAAAGTGGCTTCGCCGATTGCACGCCGTTTACACCATGCGCGTGCAAGTAACATTTTTCATCTATATGACTGTCCACAGCCGACAAACATGACTGGTGCCCCAGATATGTAAACCATTGAAAGTGCAGCTCCAACCTACGCCATCAATTTCCGTTATACATTAGTCATAACAGATGACTACAATGGACGCAAATCAAGCAATCAAAACTCTCAAACTCCTTGCTGTTTGAAGAGTAACTACCTTATCATCAATAATATCGAACTTTGTGAGCAAGATCCCATCAATTAGTCTTGGACTAGCTGAAGTCGAAAGGTCGGCTAATTTTTGTATACAAAACAAGTGTAGCTTAAATAACTGGATAAATAAAAGGTCCCAACATTAGACAACAATCCTAAATCTAAAAGTCGTACCTGATTGAATTTTGAAAGTTGATCAACGGCATCATTTCCAACCAGTGCCTCTCCAACAAACAAGACCAGATCAGGATTGTTAAGGTAAATAAGCTTTGAGAGTGCTCTCATCAACGGTTCATTATCCTGAAAAATGGAGTGCATGCATCAAATGGCCATGATGGAGTAAAAACAAACATTGGCAGAGAAACACATAGCCCTAATTATCCATAAAAGCCAGTATAATACATATAGCAGATAACAGCACATATTTATAACATAATACCAGCTAAGCGCGATACCTGCATTCGACCAGCTGTATCAACAAGAACCACATCAGAACCATTATGTGTTGCCTCCTGGATTGCTTCCTTTGCTACAATGGCAGGATCTTTCTCAAAGCCCTTCTCAAATATAGGAATCTTACAAGAGAAAAAGGTGACAATTCAGCAATGAGGGTCCAGCTTGTATTACTTACATATTTTATTCAACAAACAAACCCTCTCTGAGTAAAGAAGCCAGATAGCCTGGTAATAGGCCGTAAAATCAATTGTTCTACCTGGAGCCTTTGCGCATGAGTCCGCAGCTGCTCAACCGCTCCAGATCGGAATGTGTCACAAGCAGCCATCATGACAGTGATCACGTGCTGCAGAAGCCAGTAGGCAACCTGCAAAGTGATTTTTTAAAGAAACTCTACACTCAAAATTCATAGAATATAATAAGTGTGCTCACAGGACCAATGTATGCAAATACACACGCACATGCATCCTCTACGATACAGAAGTAGGGGCTAGCTATATTAAATCACATTAAATCTTTTTTTTAATATTATTTGGGGAAGTCTCACTGTTCCATTTATGTTAAAAAAAAGTAGAAAAATAAAAAAGAGATGGCTTACCTTGGCTAGATTAGTAGATTTCCCAACTCCATTAACACCGACAAAAACAACAACATAAGGCTTCCTTTGTTCCCTGGCAGCATGCACATCCCTCAATATGTCAATAGAGCGCCTAGGAGTTAAAATACGAACAAGAGCTTCTTCCATTGCTGTCTGCAGTCATTGTTTCATGCCAGGGTCTTAAATCTTATCACAAAGAATCAAATGCTGAGAAACGAAGCAGTTGACATTAAAAAAAAGAGGGATGGATTCACAAACCTGCACTGTTGAAGCTATCCTTGTAAACGAAGCTAACTTTTTCCCTTCAAGACTCGCTGCCACTGATTCACAGAGTTTCTCTGCTATCCCCTCAGCCTGTGATGTAATAACAAGGAGCTCTAAGTAGCAGGCTGAGTGTATTTGAGAGTACAGAAAAAGCAAATATGAAACATAGTAGATCACTGACGCCAAAAGGCAAACATACCACATTCTTCGTCATAAACCTATCCTTGAGAGCTTTCAAAGCTGGTTCCAGGTCTGACTTATCACAAAGATTTGCTTTGCCCGCAATACTGAACATTCGAAAGTGAATAATTAATGAAGCAAGTATCTCTGATAATGTCAAGACATATTTCAACCAAAAAATGAAATGGTAAGGCGACAACCCATTTTAATGCTAAAAGCCTGAAGTTTACAGTTGATTCATGGGTTCTTCCAAAATACAAAAACAAATATGAAATTTCAGCCATCAACAAGATAAACTTCAAGGAAGCCAACTTGGACAAGCCAGGCTTTTGAAAAATAGATAAATAAATCACTACAAAGAAAACAATGATTTCTCCCAAGAATTCCATGAGAGAATTTATTTATTTATTCTTTTATAGCATAATTGTAAGAAGGAAGGGGGGAAGGTTGAACTGCTCGAGGGAAACTTAGGCACTTAAACTTCATTTACAGTTTAATGGAACAGTCTAAATTGAAAAATAAGTAGATTTTAAAAGAAGTAACTATGTAAAAACTAAATTATGGCCCAAAACATTATATTGAATTGTGGAAACAACAATCGCCGAGATGGAGATCAAGAACTCCGTATCATATTTTTTTTATGAAGAAAGACAATGTTGAAAATCTCAAGCAATATCCTTCAACTAACTATGCCTAAAACTACAAAGATTGCAGATAGTGAATGGAAGTCATAAAAATAAAATTACGTGTATGCTCTAAATTAAGTCATACATGCACACACAATAACCAAAGGATTGAAATTAATAAACTAACCCTTGGAACATTGTTGAAAACCACCCCTTCTTCTTAGTTTCAGGCTTGCTGTCCTTTCCCACATCCTCATCTTCTTCAGCCTCGCTTTCACTGCTAAAAATATCTTCCTTGTCCATCATACTTTCACCATGATCTGCTGCAACAACCTCTATATTGTCCCCATTCTCACCCACATCATCTGTGAAATCCAATTTTGCCTGAGGAGGTGAATCTTCCCAAACTCTATTCTTCTTTGTTATCTTTTTCTTTGGCACTGCCTTAGAGCCCTTGCTAACAAGGGTTTCAGCTTTCTTCCCACCTTTAGCTCTAAGCTTCTGAAGCTTATTTACATCAAAAGCCCCAGCGTCGGAGCTCCCATTTCCTATACCGTTAACACCACCATTCACCTTAGAATCTTCATTGTGAACATAGTTACCATTGGAGTGCCCATTCTCCAAGCTGTGGCCTTTCGCATCCCCACCATCCCCACCATCATTGGGGGAAGTACTTTCACTCTTTTTGTTACTTACTCCTTCAAATCTGGCATTTTGCATCTGCCCTTGCTTCTTACTATTATTTAGAGGCTTGCCCACGTCCCACGATTGATTTTACACTAACTGTACATCACTTGAATCAACGGTCACTGGATATTGTAAAGAAATGTGATAATCTAAATATTGATTAATGATACAGCAAAATAAAATAATATGAATTATTATATTATACAACATTTTTCAAATGCATAAATCAAGTGAAAATTTAAATAAAAAATAAAAATAAAAGAGGCACAAAAATCCAAATAACTCCATCCAAAAGGGGTACAAAGCTTGAATTATATGTAGAAACGGCAAATTCCAGAGAATCATCAGGTTGTAGCTTCTTCAGAGAGTGCATGAGCTTGAAGGAAAGGGAGGCTACACAATATACATAAGAAAAGTTAGGAAATTTTTTATGAATAATAGAGATGCAACAAAAACTTAGATTTTTTATATAAAATTTTTTATTTAATTAATTTTTTAAAATATCTAATTTTTTATTAAAATAAAAATATTTTAATAAATAAAATTGAAGATTGCACCTTTTAATTATAACCCAAGTTTAAGCACTAAATCCAAATCTTCTTTTGAATTCTTATTGTCATTTTTTAATTCTGTTATTCTGATGTCCGTGGTTGAGGAATGTTGCCTCTTTTTTTTTTTTTTTTTTTAAAGAAGAGCCGAAAGTCACATGTCCAATTGTGACTCCGTCCCAAATTTTATTAATCAACCCTCACTTGTGGCGGAGGAAAACCGTGGTTACAACCCGAGGCCTGGGGGCTACAAATATTATAATAAAACCAAAACCCAAGCCTAAAAAACCAACTAAACTCAACCACAATACAAAAGCCTCAAAAAAACCTTCAAAATAACAACCTGCAAAACAAAATCTGCACGAACATAGAGTGAGAAATGAAATGATCAAATGCAACAAAAAGACATACCTCTCAAAAGACCAGCTCACATAGCTTTCTATCAACTGCTTCGGATTCTACGTAAGTAAGGAAGGCCCCCTCTATCCAGCCTAATGTTACCTCTAATAGAAGGAGGCAACTCAGGAAGAGACAACCATGCTCCCGTAATACCATTAGCACCCATTTTAGCTAACCCATCCGCAACCGAATTACATTCTCTATAACAGTGAACAAATGAAACATTAATCCCAGCTAGACGACTCTGAATTTCATCCCAATAGTCTTCCATATACCATAAGCCACATCTTTGATTCTTCAACCAATTTAGTACTAACAAGGAATCTAGTTCAATCTCCACAAATAAAAAACCCATCAATCCAATATATCGAAGCCCATGAAGTAAACCCATCAGCTCAGAATAATTGTTCGAATGATGCCCCATTGCTATTGCAAACCCACAAACCAGATTACCTTTCTCATCTCGAATAATTCCTCCCGCACCTGAAGGGCCCGGATTACCTAGAGAACAACCATCAACATTCAGCTTTACCCAACCTTGCTTAGGTTGTTTCCACCTGACCGGAATGACAATCTCTTTCCTCATGACATTTAACGGCATATTAAAACATTTTAAAATACCTTCATCTCGCCGATTGAGCAAATTAACATTATTAAGTTTAACTGCAATCCAAGAAACCCAATATTTGATGGAACACCAAACTTGTTGTACCGATTCCATTACTCCTTCCATCCGAGCTTTACAACGACGGCCCCATAACTGCCAAGTGATGATTGCTGGAAGAATTCCCAACAGTTGACCAGGCCGATTAGAATTCTTAGCCCTCCTATACCAACACTCCACCCTCTGTCTCCATGAGCAACCTTCCACCCAAGGAATTCCAAGAACCACCGAACATATACGCCAAATTTTTTTAGCAAAATCTCCTCCCGCAAGAATATGATTAAGATCTTCATAAGAATAACTGGAACAACAATCACAACGGGAAACAATAGGAATACCAATTCTGCAAATTCTATCATCCACAGGAAGACAATCATGTATGGCCTTCCACATCGTGATTGAAATTTTTTTTGGAAGAGCAGAATGCCAAACCCATTTTGCCCAAGGGAAATCTGGTCCCCTCAAACGAATACAATTCCAAGCACTCTTCGAAGAAAAATTACCGTCATCATTAGGAAGCCATATCAATATATCTTTCCCATGTTTAACCCTACCCAATTGCATAATAATATCTTCAGCTTTTTGATGTCCAACCAACCCAGCAAAAATCTCTATATTCCAACCCAACCCAGTTTTACAATTTTCCAACTTAAGATTTGGCATACCCGAAATCTGAATATTATGACTAAGAGGGGCATCATCAACCCACTTATCATGCCAAAAAAGAAGCTTACCCTCTCGAACTCTCCATTTATAATTTTCTTGCACTAAAGGAATACTTTTCAAAATCATCTTCCAAAAATTAGACCCTTTCTTTGGATCCACCATAGAAATATGCCTATCACCAACATATTTAGCATGAAAAAAATTAGACCAAAGAGATGTACCTTGCAAAAGATTCCAAGCTAACCTCATATGTAGAGATGTTTGCACATCGTGAAGACTCCGAATACCCATCCCACCTTCCGAGACAGGCTTACAAATATCCACCCAAGAACGCCATTTTTTCTTAGTTTTCCCATCTTTTACACCCCAGAAAAAGGTGCTGATGATTTTTTGAAGTTTCTCAATAACAGCTTTAGGCGTCCTTAA
>QEOW01001430.1:255360-278841 GCA_003123825.1 Juglans hindsii
GAGAGAGAGAGAGAGAGAGAGAGAGAGAGAGAGAGAGAGAGAGAGAGAGAGAGATACCTCAAACCGTATAGGATTTACAACCATTTTATGGCATCCACTCAAGTTAACCGAACTTAGGTTATGTAAGCTACTTGTATTGAATTCAAACTTCTTTGATACCTCAGGAAAAATCTCCAATGACCTGCATCCATGAGCGTACGTCTAGGATTTCTATATTTGGAGGAGGTTCTGAGATTTCTTTAAGTTGTTTGCAATAACGCAACTCAAGCTTCCGTAATCGAACAAATCTTTTGAACCACTTGGGAAGGATAACGACATTGCTTCCACATATATTTAAAGTTTTCAATGTGGAATAGCAGCCAGTTAACAGAATGAAATCTAATTCTGATAGCGTCCGTGTGGAAAGATCCAAAGATTCTTGGTCCGGAAACGCTATTGAGCTAGAACAGTACCCATTATTTGAAGTGCTTGAATTCATTGGAGAAGATGACGAGAACAATTCTACAATGGAGGAGGGTAAGGGACATTGGGTTTCATGTGACCAACACTTGAAACTGAGCCAACATAGATATTGTTGCAACTGACAAATGTTGTTAGGGATATACCTTAATTTGTAGCAACTGCTTATTTGTAAACCCTTAAGGCTAGTAAGATTCCCAATAGATGAAGGCAATTCGTTTATTGCAGTCATGTGGCGTAGTGAAACAAATCTCAAACGTTTCATTTCACTGTCAATTTCAGGAAACTTCTCCAGCCTTTCGCAACAAGAAAGATGAAGGTCTTCTAGAGATCTCAACTTGAGTAATCTTGGAAAACTAGTAAGGCTCTTGCAATTGTCAATTGACAAAAAGGCAAGTTTATCAAGGAAGCCAATAGATTGATGTACCTCAACTAAGTTATTGCAATACTCAATGTTCAATGTCTCCAAAGTCTGGAGTCCCAACATATCAGGAATCTTTGTTAGAAATTTACATTCAGAGAGTTTCAAAATTTTTAAATTCTGGATATTCTGCAAAAAAGAAAACAAAACAAAGGAAAATAGCTTAGCTTGTAGAACTTTACAACATATAAAAGAAAGAAATAATTGTACCTTCAATCCGTCTCCCAATTCTTTGATCAAGCTTTCATCCATTTTTAAAACGACGAGTTTCTTTCCATTAAAGTTTTGCGGGAAAGAATGACCAGGATAACTGCGCCAATCAAGTACTCTTAACTCATTTGAGAGATAATTAGGCTCTCTTGAAAAACGTGCATTACGATTTATAAATATCCTGAGCATTTTCATCGCCGAGAAAATCTTAGGATTCAAATCTATGCAGTCTTGTTTTGGAAACTCTATCAATAAGCCTTGAATCTTGTTTGTTCCCTAGTAAGACAATGCAAACAAAATAAGAGCATAAAATTCTTCATATTTTACCACTTGCTAGAATCATAATTTTGTTTATATATATTCATTGCGCATGTACTTTCATTTTCTTTTTCTTTCTTAAACTTAATGTTTGATTTTTATTTTTAGAATGTCCCAAACTAAGTGCTCCAACACAAAATGTCCATGTTTGCTTTCACATTTACCTACCAATTTTATCTTTTATATAAGTAAAAAGAAGGATACTTAGAAAAAAGAGTTAGTCTACATACAATCCCCATTTGGGGACTGCTCATGTAAGCTCATACAATTATGTTTAAAAAAAATTAAAATTACAATAATATCTTTTTCAAAATGATGTTTTTTCCTCTTTTACCTTCATTCATCAATGAGACTGCACACGCAGCCCTCCACTCATGACTGCAAATAGAATTTCTCAAAAAAAAAAAAAAAATTTCTCGATCGATGTAACCAAAAGATTTTTTTTTTTTTTTTGTTTCTCCTCATTTAAGGCATTCTACTCATAAACAAAATACCCATTATGAGAAGAATATGTGGTAGATGTACTCATACAGATAAATGGGTGCACGTATATGTAATCTCAATTCAAATTTACACTCAAAAGATGAAATGTGTTTTTTTTATGCAACTCTTACCTTATTTTCTTCGAATACATGGCGAATGTCTTCATGAAACCACAACCTATTGCGTTTCCCTGGTTCTTCGGGTGATTCTTGACGAACAATTTCTCTACCCATATCTTTGAGTAAGTCATGCATGATTAATTTGCCACCCTCACTAATGGATATGAGAGACTTATCCACTATTGCTTTGATACCACAGTTAGGAAAGAAACCACAACCATCAAGTACTTTAGTAACATATCCTTCTTGCTCTTCTGTAAAGAAACATGCAATATCCAAGAAAATATTCTTCTCGCTTTCATCCAAGTCATCATAACTTATTCTAAGCTTTTCATGAATATTGTTGTGAGGAATTGCTTTGTACTTTTCTAAAGCACTTCTCCAATAATGAATGTCCCTACCATATAGATCAGAGCCTAGCACCATTAAGGCCAACGGAAGGCCCCCAACGTAATGCAGCACATCTTCTGTGAGTTCTACAAAATCATGGTTAGGATTTTCATTTTTGAAGGCATTCCAACAAAATAGCCGAAGAGCTTCGTCGTGATCCAATTCCTTCACCTTATATCGTAAATGAACATGATAATTAGTTAATAAATGTTCATCTCTTGTTGTTATGATGATTATACTTCCTAAACCAAACCAACCACATCCTCCCAGTATGGTTTCAACTTTGACAGATTGATTCAAATCGTCAAGAACTAAAAGAACCCTTTTACTCCAAAGCATATCTTTTATGAGACCGATTCCTTCGTCAACATTTCTAACCTTCAAACTTGAGTCACCGAGGATCTCACAAAGAAGTGTCTCTTGTAATTGAATTAAACCATACTCACGCTTTGAAGTTTCTCTCATGTTTGCAAGAAAGCAACAACATTCAAATTGGTCAATAAATGAGTTGTAAATTTCTTTAGCCAAACTTGTCTTGCCAACTCCACCAATTCCATAGATCCCTAGCATGCGTATATCATTTACTCCCACACTTAGAAGTATATCATGGACGTCATGTACTCTAGACTCCATTCCGACTGGATGCTTGGCAACGTCATTCAAANTTTAACCAATGCTTTTCCAAAACTCTTTCTATGATGTCGTACCTCTGTTGGATTTACATGGTAAAACACTGGTAGAATCTTTTGGTGCTTCGTGTTTTTACACTCAAGGATCTTTATCAACTCATTCAAACACCATGTAGATGATGCATAGTTTTTTGAGAGCACGACAATTGAAATCCTTGAGCTTTCAATAGCTTTGAGAAGTTCTGGTGAGATTTCATCCCCTCTTCGAAGCTTGTCATCAATGTATGTATTTATTTTCTTTCGGTCCAGAGCTTCACGAAGATGGGCTGTGAAACCTTGACGAGTATCTTCACCTCTAAAACTCAAGAATACATCATATTTCCACTGACGAGTAAGAGAAGAAAGGGAAGAGGAAGAGGCACCTTGAACGGCCATCAGAGAAGTCACTGTTTATCTATGACTGATTACCACTTAACCTGCAAAACAACTCTGCTTAAATTGAGTTAGAAGCCGCGTTGCATCATTTAATATATTACGTTAAACAACTCTGCTTAAGTTTCTTGGAATTTCCTGGCAGTACCTTTCATTGGAATAAATAATAAATTAATTAGGCAGGGTCCTATTGTTGGCAACTTAAAACGAAAGATGAGGAATTTCTTCGGCAGTTCGACTCATTTGTCTTCGTAAATGGGATGAAATGAAATGAATTGAGATTAAAATTAAAAATTAAATAAAATACCGTTAGAATATATATTTTTAATATTATTTTTATTTTAAAATTTGAAAAAATTGAATTTTTATTTTATTTTGTATGAGAATTTAAAAGTTGTAATGATTAGATAAAATAAGTTAAGAAGAATTGTGAAAATAAATAAACTCTACGGTACCTTTCATTGAGATAAATAATAAATAAATTACACTGGCTCCTCTTCTTGGCAACCTCAAAGAAAGACGAGGATTTCTTGGCCACGGTGCCTTTTATTGGAATAAATAACAAAATATACAAATCCTCTTAAGAATGCAGGGGAAAAATAAAAATCTTCTCCAATTGGCCGACCGAATTGGAGAGTTTAAGTTTGAATATAGGTGGACTCATTATGTGAAATTTAGCATATTAATACTATACGTATAAGAGTTTTAGATCCACTACAAAGCATAGTCTTCATGAGAAAAATCTTTTTCGCACCAACTCGTGTTGTGGGACATTCGTGGAATAAAATTGGTGTGAAAAGTTATATTTTTCAACGATAGGTTCAACTCGTGGGAAAAATCTTATATTTTCCACGAGAACATACGAGGGTAAAGCTTAAATATTCGCAACAAATAGTCTTGACAATTTTGGTGAATCTTGTAGAATTTAGCACTATTTGCCATGAGCTCTGTTTGTGGGAAAAAAGAAAATCCATGAAGATTGTTGGTGGAAATTACCGTCAGTAATACAATTGGATTGCACTTGTTGCCACAACTGGTACTCCCTGGTATTGATGACTTCCCATCCATCTTGTGGGTAAAAGCCTTTTTTCACATAATTTTGTTATAAGAAAAAAATTTTATTTGAAGCTTTTCTCACGAACTATTACCACCACTATTTGAGCCATCTCATTTTTTCCTCCATGCACCAATGAAACCACTGTACAGTACTAAATAACTTCAAATCAAGCAAATCATACATATACAAATAACAGAATGGACCATTGGAAATATGTCCAGTAATTATTGTGATGAATTTCATAAATAATTCATGGCAATATGTCGCAAGTCAACCATATACAAGGTAATACATCATGTTCAGAAGTGGGAAGTACAATAGGGAAGCCTACATTGCAACCCACTACAACATATATTGCCTGTAACTACTTATAATATACAAATTCACAGCTAGCTTCTGCCCAGCATAATCAAACGCCAGTGGTAGCATCTCATGCAGGGTGAGAAAAGCCATCACTCCACCAACTGAAAACAAAGAATGAATTATTACAAGAACCCATTATCATTCTATGATCAACTGGGACGATGAAGAAATGATCATAATGCTAACCAGAAGCAAGTAGGCCCTCAAGAATTTCAGGACTCAAGCTGCTTGGGAATAGGTAGGCTGAAAATAAGATGTCAAATAATTTATTTCTCCAAGGAACCTCATAAACATCAATGGCTCTCTCTCAAATTTAGTTGTTCTATTCTATAAGAAAAAAGCACAGCTGATTTGGAATTTATGCAGTAGAAAAAGCAGTTGACAGACCTACAATTACAACACCTAGGGGCTCAGCAAAACCCGAAAGTGTAGCCAATTTGAATGCCTGCCATTTGCTGTGATTTGTAGAAGAATCAACCATTTGACAATTAAACCACATAGGTGATTTATATTTTTTTTCATTGCAGCTTCATAAAATATCCTACCATACATATTACATCAATCACTATAGTGTCTATGGCAGCAAATTTTCAGCATAATGTGGTTAAGGGGGAATTCCTATATCGCATTACAAAATCAACTTCTGTACTAAATACAATCCCATCGGGGCTAGATGGAACTCTTGGATATATTAGCATACACTTAAGGTGGCCTGAAGCTCTTATTTTTCTTTGGGAAGGGGACAAAACAAGGAACTCATGTTCAGAAGGAGACTAAAATTTCAGATCCACAATTTTCAGTAATGGGGAAAAAAGAAGCAAGCTTTGCCTTTGAAGGGTTACTACTTGTAAATACCATTACTACCTGAAAACTACTGTTGGAAACTCCAAGGCTCTGCTTGCTAAAAGGTACACAACCATAGAGATCATCTCCTCCAACACAAGCAGCACTACCTTCATCACATTAGAACTACACGACACCACCATAACAACCAACAGTATGATCACCCCTTTACAACTGCTCTCTCCATAACCAACCCAACAATTTTTCACACACGATTCCAGCAATACTTGCATAAGCTGGTCGTCAGCTTACGATTGCAACAAAAGGAAAATAAATAGATATTTGAAAAAGAAGCAAAATACTTTCAGTTTATGCATTTCGAATAGTTATATATACTTTCAGAAAGCTGAACTAATAATTGGTGCCTTCAAGGATTCTCACCTCTGTGTTGCAAAATATACAGGAAGTGCAACAGCAACACCCTGTGAAAAAGAGAGGGAAAAATGAAATGCCTCACCATATAAATGGTCCTATATCAAATAGAAGAGTACTTGATAAATGGTCCTTTATCAAATAAATGCCTCACCCTAGACAGTGGACCATCGAATTTGATAAGCAATCTTTTTTAGTTTCTATAGTCTATTTCTTAGTTCAAGATCCCTCTTATTTAACTGGAATCAAAGAATTAGTAGATTTGTTCCGCTCAAAATGGGAATGGGCTAGGGTCATGAACTTATAATTTCTAATATGATGATCAATCAAGTTGGCCCTTGTGAACAGCTTGATCAAGCAATCGAAGAGGATCATCTCAATTGGTGGCATGCAGGTGATGCCTGAATGATTTTCCTCCTAGTCTTAGCCGAGTAGAGGGCTATGAGTGTTTAAATAGAATGGTATAAATGACAAATCACATTTTGGTGTACGATGTCTATCATTTCTCTTTTTTCTATATTAACAAAATAGTAGTGTTATTTGAAAGCCTTTATACCACACATTATCGGCCGCATAATATAATTTGATTTGTAAGATTTAAATTTTAAAATTTATTTTTCAAATCAAATTATGTCACGTGAATGTTGTGGTATAAAGACCTTAAAATAGAATTATTCTTAACTAATTAACCAATTTAATTATTTTGGCAGAGAAAATAAATAGCCATCTAGATTAATATTCATTGCTAGTTCCCACGTACAACCGGCCACCCTCTCCTTTCTTCCCAAAAAAGCACCCATGACTTGATACCGATGAACGGACCCAGATCAAACTCCCCTATAGGTACAAGCTGGACATGATACCGAATCTATCAGCAACTCAATGCCAAAACACAAAAACCTCAGCCAAAATATTACTATCGATTAATCACTAATGGAATTAGATATGTATATGTTAAATTAGATGGATCTTGTTGATATTTGGTTAACGTACGTGTGTACGTACTTATATATATGTGTACGTACGTATGTGTGCGAGCGGAGTACTGTTTTAATTAACCATTATTGCTTAGTGTTAATTTCTAATTGACTAAGCATACAATATGTTAAATAATGTCTATCTTGTGCATAAATAATCAGAGGTATATATCAATTTGTTTGTAGTAGATCATGAGATTAGTACTTAATTTTGCTTGCTTGATTCTCACACGTACCCAAGTAGAAAAAAATTGACCGTAAAATCAGATTTTTATATAAAACTTATTATTTAGATTAGTTTTTTTAAATATCTAAATTTTTATTAAATAAAATTGTTTTAATATATAAAATATATTTATAAGATGAAAATTTTAAGTTTGGTTATATAGATAAGGTAAAATGAGATGAAAATTAAAAGTTGAGTAAAATATAATTAGAATATTATTTTTATTTTAAAATTTAAAAAAATTAAATTATTTATTATATATTATATGAAAATTTAAAAATATTATTATAATTATATAAGATTATATAAAATGAGATGGTTTGATTTTGTGTAACCAATGTAACTATTACCTCTAAACTTGGGAAATTGGTACCTTCCTTTAATAGAGATCAGTCGACTGGTCGTCGATCCCATGAAGTTTGTGCCACGTCATAATCTGAGATATTTGCTAAATTTTTAGACACATTTTCTTGACGTAATAACGTAATAAGAATAATAGGAAAAAAAACACAAATAGAAAAATAATAGATAATAAATCCCGTCCGCATGAGGACAAGTCATAAAATGAGTTGATTCATAATAATTATTATTAAACTCATGAATATATTTATAAATCTGGTAAACCAGAAAGTTTTTTTGTTTTATATTTTTTTATTTACTTTGGATAGTTTCAATATTCGAATTTTATTTTATAAATTAAAAATGTTTCTACTTCATGTTAAGAGACATGTTTTAAATATTATAATTGAAGGGACATATTAAAAATGGGTGACATTCCCATAGGCTATCGTCCGGTGACGATAGGCTCGGATGAGACAGTAACGCTTTAGGGCTAACTCTGTTGCTTCTCTACTGGCAGATGCTAGAGGACGCCTGATCACGTACGTGCCAGGCGCAAAGGTAAGTATCACTTGTTACGAAGTCACATGCACGATCGTTACCTATAATGTGACGATGGAGGTCAAAGTGTGCGTATGGTCCATAGGGGAGACCATGTTGCATACCTTAATCATTGTGGTATCCCCACCTGTAATTCCACCTTGCGGAACTGAAGACTTTGATGTAGAGAGAGATGATGAGAATGGAGGTCTAGCTCCATCCGGAGAGTGAAGATCGAGATTCTCCCCCCTTTTTATAATAAGAGATTAATATTTGGATTTTGTTGGATGACTATAATATTCTTTCACGGGAGTTCGAAAGACTTGTGGCTTATGAATAATTATTTTGTTATATAACTTTAATTTTTGGTACTGTTAGAATTACTAACTATCCTTGTTATTTTTTTCGCTCCAAATTAATTGCACACTACTATCCTTACATGAATGCACACACTTGGTTTCACAATGCGTTAGGGGTGTGCAACTCAAGCGGCCAACATTCCGATGTCACGACTTCTATTGAAACACAAACGAGGGTCAAGGGAGCAACATCTAGAGAGTATTGGAGTCTCAATCTACATTGTAACCATGAAAAAAATTCAATGATAGATAACAAACCAAAGGTACAGAAGTACTGATGAGCGTAGAATATAAGTAGTGAAAAATAAACTCTTCCAAGACTAAAATACACTAATTTACAAGCTGATACCTCCACAAAACCATGTGTATCCTCTACATATCTCCGAATAAATTTGACCACCTTATGTCGTAGCATTACGTTGAAATTCTTTTGTTGCCACCGAAGATCAAGACATTGATATCTAATAAAATGTAAATAAGTTATTTTAATTAGTAGAAATTCCAGAAATTTATATCTATTTCAACGACCACATCTGCCTTAGTACAAGATAGAGAGTGATGGCATGGAGAGTGAAATCGAGAGAGTGAGGCACGGATGGGAGAGAGAGAGAGAGAGAGAGAGAGAGAGAGAGAGAGAGAGAGAGAGAGAAACAGAGAGACATGGATGGGGGTGGTGTTCAAACAAGGGGGCTAGGACCTTTATGGCTCAAGGACTTGGCGGAGGCTGTGATGCGGCGGCATAGCAAGAAAGAGGGGTGAGAGACGGGCTGAAAAACTGAGAAAGTGAGAGATGCCTGTGAAGAGAGAGAAAAGAGAGACAGTTGAGAGGGATGGACGGAGACTTACCGGCATGATGAAGCTGCTACCGACAATGGCAAGGGACTGTAGTGGCTCAAGGAGAGAGAGCGAATAGAAGAGTTGTGTAGAGAGAGAAGTCAGGGGGTAGAGAGAGAAAACCTGCAAACGAAGAAAAAAAGAACCCGAAAGAAACTAAAAGAAAAAAAAAATTGCTAAAAAAATAAGAGGCAAAGAGAAAGCGGGAATCAAAATGAAGATTTTTGTAGATTAATGATAGGTTATTACGGTCTTACCACCATTTTATAACTCTAATGTACTAGAAATTTTGGTTTTTTTAATTATTATTTTTAAGTATTTTTTTAACATCTTTTATTATTAAATATATATATATATATATATATATATATAATTTTATTGATAGTCACTTTCTTAATTATTAAATAAAAAATTTAAAAAAATAAAAAAGTTAGGAAACTGAAGTTAGGAATTTTTTTTTTTAATAATAAAGTTGAAACCAAAATTTTTCTTAGATTTTTATATCAAATTTATTATTTAAATTATTTTTTATTAAAATAAAAATATTTTAATAAACAAAATTGAAGATTGTACCTTTTAATTACAACCAAAGTTTAAGGTCTAAATCCAAATCTTCCTTTGGATTCTTATCGTCATTCTCTAATTCTGTTATTCTGATGCCCATGGTTGAGGAATACTACCTCTTTTGTTGAGAGTTCCAATTGAATTCCAAGTTGCAATCATTTTTTTCACGACGTCTCTTACCATCCATTAAATCTACCCAACCTTCAATTTCTTCACTGGATGCATCAAAATCAGGGGCACCAACATCTTCGTCGAGCACACCTGTATCATGATCTCCCTGAACAACAGCACATGCAATGTATCCTTTAATCTCAACCGAATAAAGCAAATCAACATTTATCCCATCACGTACAAAACTATTTGGAGTCTTCTTCAGCTTCCCATGGTATTCCAAATCTGGAATCTTATTTCCCGGAAATACAAGGCAACAAGTTTCATGGTCCTCTAGATTTTCCTGTTGAACAAGCTAGCTAGCATCATAATTTTTAGTAGACAAAGGTAGTTAACAATACTAGGAGAGAGAGAGAGAGAGAGAGAGAGAGAGAGAGAGAGAGCATATCTCAAACCGTAGAGGATTTACAACCATTTTATGGCATCCACTCAAGTTAACCAAACATAGCTTACGAAAGTTGCTTGGATTGAATTCAAACTTATTCGATACATCTGGAAACCTCTCCAATGAAATGCATCCATTAACTTCTATGACTTCTATATTTGGAGGAAGTTCTAAGATTTCTTTAAGTTGCTCGCAATCATACAACCCAAGGAACCGTAATCGATCAAGTCCTCTGATCCACTCAGGAAGGATAACGACAATATTGCTTCTCGTGAAATCTAAAACTTCCAAGGTGGAATAGAAGGTAGTTAACAGAACCAAATCTAGTTTCGGAAACACTTTCGAATTCATTGGAGGAGAATATGACAAGAACAATTCTGCAGTACTGGAGGAGGGTAAGGGATATTGGCTTTGATCATCCGACCGACACTCGAGAGTGAGACAACGTAGATCTTGCAACAGATGAATGCTGTTAGGGATATGCCCTAATTTGTAGCAATTGATTATTCTTAAAAGCTGAAGCCTAGTAAGATTCCCAATAGATGGCAAATCTTTTATAGCAGTCATGTGTTCTACTTTAACATATGTTAAACATTTCATTTCAATCTCAATTTCAAGAAACTTCTGCAGCCTTTCGCAATAAGAAAGACTAAGGTATTCTAGAGATCTCAACTTGAGGGATCTTGGACAACTAGTACTAAGGCTCCCGCAATTTTCAATTGACAATTCGACGAGTTTATCAAGGAAGCCAATAGATTGATGTACCTCAACTAAGTTATTGCAAGCCTCAATGTTCAATCTCTTTAAAGTCTAGAGCATCGACACATCAGGAATCTTTGTTAGGAATTTACATTTAGAGAGTTTCATAGTAGTCAACTTCCGGAAGTTTTGTTAAAAAGAAAACAAAACAAGAGAAAATATGTTAGCTTGTAGAAAATTTACAGTATATATATATATATATATATAGTTTATAACGCCACCTTCAATATGTTTCCCAATTCTTTGATGAAGCTATCATCCATTTTTAAAACGATGAGTTTCTTTCCATGAAAGCTTTGCGAGAAAGAATAACTAGGATAATCGTGCCAATCAAGTATTATTAACTCGTTTGAGAGATAATTAGGCTCTCTTGAAAAGTGTGCATTATGATTTATAAATATCCTGAGCCTTTTCATCACTAAGAAAGTCTCACGATTCAAATCTACCAAGCATTGTTTTGGAAACTCTATTAATATGCCTTGAATCTTGTTTGTTCCCTAGTAAGACAATACAAACAAAATCCATAAAATTCTTCATATTTTACCACTTGTTAGAATCATAATTTTGTTTATATACATTGCGCATCAAGTACTTCAGTTTTTTTTTTTTTAACATTTGACTTTCATTTTTAGAATGTCCCAAACTAAGTGATTGAACACAAAATGTCCATGTTTGCTTTCACATTTACCTATCAATTTTATCTTTCGATATAAGAAACAAGCAGGATACTAAAAAAGAAATTGTCTCGATGCAATGACGGAACCAGCAATTTTTTTTAGGGGTGGCCAACTTTTTTATCGTGTGACACATTTATGTAAAATAAAAAAGAGATTAAAAATTTAAAAAACATAGCTAGATATAAAACTAGATCTTGATAATTTGCTACATATGCATAAAAATAAAATTATAAAACACAACTTAATATACGTTTCAGATTTATGATAATAATATTTCATGGAATAATATTCATCCATTATTATTTTGGAATGAAATATTTAGAATTCATTCTTTTCATAAAAATCTATCAAGTGATCCTTTAGAAGGCAATCTTACATTCTAGTGTGTAATCTAGTTTATTAAGTTTTATGTAAAATTTAGATATTTTCGTATCACATTAAACATATAATAATAAAATTGAGACCTTAAATAATTTTTTTCTTGCTCAATGAAGTCTAGAGGATAAAACTTCTCAACTATTTTTCATATCGATCATCAACCTTAAATAATTTTTCTTGTGTTTTCACTTTGGATTCCATATTAAGAAGCCTAATATTATATGACAAAAAACTTGGGGATCCATATTAACAAATTTATTCTTTCTTCTAAACTTACTTTAAATTAATCTTAGTGAGGCCACATCTTTGAAAATAGACAATATATAGAAATTATACATAATTTTGAGACTATAGAAAAAAATTGGAGAGAGACATTTCTAGGTATATTAAAATTTTAAAAAATTTTAGAGAGCATATGAGGATTATAACTTTTTTTTGAGGAGGGGGTGGGGGAATTCTCTATATTTATAGAATTATAAATGAAATGTAGGAAAATTTTAAAATTTCAAAAAATTTTGGGGGGGCCATGTCCCCACTTCAGCCCAACGGGGTTCGTGCCACTGTCTCGATGTAACCAAAAGTTTTTTTTTCTTCTCATTCTAGGCATTCTACTCATAAACAAAATACCGGGGTTTTCTCCTCATTTAATGCATTTAAGGTACCTATCATGAGATGAATATATGGTAGATGTACTCAAACAAATAAATGGGTGCACGTATATATAACCTCAATCCAATTTTACAATCAAAAGATGAAATGTGTTTTTTTTATGCAACTCTTACCCATATGTTTGAGTAAGTCATGCATGATTAATTTGCCCCACTCAATGGTATTGATAGGCTTATCCACTAGTACTTTGATGCCACAGTTAGGAAAGAAACCACAATTATCAAGTACTTTAGTAACATATTCTTCTTCCTCGCCTGTAAAGAAACATGCAATATCCAAGAAAATACTCTTTTCGCTTTCTTCCAAGGCATCATAACTTATTTTAAGCTTTTCATGAATATCGTTGTGAGGAATTCTTTTGTACTTTTCTAAAGCACTTCTCCAATAACGAATGTCCCTACCATATAGATCCGAGCCTAGCACCATTAAAGCCAACGAAAGGCCCCCAAGGTAATGCAGTACATTTTTTGTGATTTCTACAAAATCAGGGCTAGGATTTTCATTTTTGAAGGCATTCCAACAAAACAGTTGAAGAGCTTCGTCATGATCCAATTCCTTCACCTTATATCATAAATGAACATTATTACTAGTTAATAAATGTTCATCTCTGGTTATTATAATGATTACCCTTCCTAAACCAAACCAATCACATCCTCCAAGTAAGGTTTCAATTTTGACGGACTGATCCAAAACATCAAGAACTAAAAGAACCCTTTTCGTCCAAAGCATTTGTTTTATGAGACCAATTCCTTCATCAACATTTCCAACCTTCAAACTTGAATCTCTGAAGATCTCACAAAGAAGTGTCTTGCAATTGAATTAAACCAAACTCACGCTTTGATGTTTCTCTCACGTTTGCAAGAAAGCAACAATCTTCAAATTGGTCGGTAAATGTGTTGGAGATTTCTTTACCCAGATTTGTCTTACCAACTCCACCAATTCCATATATCCTTAGCATGCATGTATCATTCACTCCCACACTGCATGGCAATCTGACTCATCGCACAAACGGCCTGGTTTTCCTGCATGACGGCCACTTGGTTGTCTACAATGAAGGCAGCCAAAGTAGAGAAACCCTGGTAACAGAAAAAAAAAAGAAGAAAAACAAACAAGCAAACACACAACGAGAAGTGAGCCACAGAGTCCGAAGGACTGAAAAAGGAAAGATAGGACATGAAAGGAATTGTGAATACCTTGTAGAAGAGGCTGGATAAATACTTGAAAAATTGGCTGATGACGTCTTCACGGCGCCCCTTCTTTCCAGTTGGGCCAAAGGAGGAATGACCTCAATCGGACTTTCCCCACTAGACCCCTGTGCGGTCACCTCATCTCGATGGACCCTATCAGCACCTTCCCCAGTGGAGAGGATCAGGGATTGTTGTCTGGCCCCCTTAGAGTCAGGTCGCGCGTCCTCATTAGCAGTCACCCCTGCCCGGTCACGTAGACCTTTGCTTGGACCATCTAGACCACTGCTGATTACAACATCTAGAAGGAGCCAGCTTACTGCTAGACGGTCATCCCCCGTGGTATCAAGAGCTGCTAGAGCCGACTTCTCAGCAACGGGGTCCAAACTCCCGAGCAGTTCAAGCACCACTGCGCCCGCCTTAGGAGTTTGATAGCCTTGTTCCCCAGCAACAGGCAAAGGGGACGTAGAGAAAGTGTCGGTGATGTCGACTTTGTCCCCAAACGCACGACCGCCAACAATAGAGCGAGCGGTAGAAGTAGAAGCGACCGGGGAGGCAACGCCTAGGGGGAGCCTACCCATGTCGATGCGCCGTGGAGCCCCGACCCCTAGAGCTCCCTAAAGAAGGGCAGAAAGGCCCCCAAATTTTGGGATTCCACCATGGACACTAAGTCTGGATGATGGTTCAGTAGGGACCTCGGCTGGAGTATCTCTAAGGAAACAGAACAATGAGGCACTTCTGCTGGCCTCACCAAAGCCACTGGTAGGGGAACCTCGGTGGCAACCAGCACCTGCCCCTCGGGAATTTTAACCCCTGGAGCAAGCTAGCCATCGACCCTCACCCCCTTTGAACAAAGTTTTTTCCTTTTGGCCTTGGCGGGAGGATGTGAGGGGCACTTTTAGTAGGAGTGGCCCGTGGTTAAGCCAGAGTCACCCCAGCA
Organism: Juglans hindsii; assembly: GCA_003123825.1. NCBI lineage: Eukaryota > Viridiplantae > Streptophyta > Magnoliopsida > Fagales > Juglandaceae > Juglans > Juglans hindsii. The sequence continues at coordinate 270,459 of QEOW01001430.1, forward strand.
TCCGAGTAAGCACTGTCAAAAGGAGACAGGTAGATCCGAACGCTCTCCTATGAGAGAAAGGCCTCAGAGGGAACGCTGGTAGCATGGCCCTTCACTCACTCCTTCTCAATGGCAATGAGCTCCAATTTGGCCAGGGTGGGAGTCAGACGGACCACCTTATCCTCAGGGACCTCTCCCTAGTTGGTTCCGATGGGGAACTCGCGGCAATTCGCCTGGCCTTTGAGAAACTCTAGCTCGTGGTCGGATGCGAAGAAGAGCTTAGGGGTCCAGTCCTTCACCTTGCGGTACTGTTGTTCTAAAGTAATAAGGTGTTGTATAGCCTTGAAACTACAAATGTTTCCCCCATGCCCCCAAAACATTATGGGTAAGGAGGAACTCGTGGCCGGCAAGGTTAGCCCGCCTGGGGTATGACCTCTGCAAGGCTCTACTCCAAAGAACGCAACTGCCAGTCAAGATTCTCCAGGCATTAGGATGAAGTCACGATGGGGCTAGACCAAGAAGATCTAGTACCTCACGAATGGGGCGAGGGAAAGGCAACCTCAAGCCACTGGTAAGCATGGCAGCAAAGAGGGCAACTTTAGGGGAACGACCTTGAGCATCAACAACCCCTTTGCGTAGGTCAGGAACTTTGAGAACTACAGTATTGGGAATCTGGTAGGTTGCGACTAGGTTCCCCAACACCCGAATACTGTGGAGCGCTAGGCACTACCTGCGAAGGGCGGATTGGTGTAGCTACCTCCCGGAGCACCCGCTCCTCTGAGGGGTGCGGATTGGGCAGATTTCTCAAGAGCCATTGAAGAGAGTAGAGAAGATAGTGAACAAAGAAGTGCAAAGGAAGAAAATAGGAATAAGTTGTAGTATAGAGAAAGAAGACAAGGGCAAGGTCCATCGTGCTTATAAAGGGAGGAAGAGAGCGGTTGATCTCCTAGGGCACATGGCAGAAAGGGAGGGAGAAACGCTTTGAATTCTGGGGAACGAGCACAACAAAGCGACGTGAAGTCGAAGAGCTGTCCGAGACTATTGAATGGAGGCCATCATGAACAGACGCAACCATTGGGAGACGTGCCAAGAAAGGCAGAATGAGAAATGTCACCAGGCATATCGAACCACAAAGGGATCATGTCGGGCTATTGGACTAGACACGCCCATTAGGGCAACAATGACCAAGATGCCAGGATAAGCCTATGTTTTAAATTCTCATCGGACTTTCTCCCATTTCTAGCGGGCTTGAAGGGAATCCCTATAAGGGTTAGGAGAAAAGGCCCATCCTAGCAGGAATGGGCTCCTCGGCCCAGCCCAAGGGCAAAGGAGATGGGAATTGCCGATTAGATGGTCCCTAGAATGGTGCCCAGCCTTCGAGTGCCTGTCCATGCAAACCAGCGGGAAACAAGGGCGGACCCTTGATCCTTTGACAAAGCAACATCAATGAACCACAAAAAGCACCAATAGAGCAAGGCAAATTGGGAAGCCACGCCGCATTAATAGCAACACTACCTAGGTCATATGCCATATTAATGACGCCATCGTAGAGGCACGCCGCATTAAAAGACTGACAAACATAATAGTAGCAAGGACATGGACTCCACAGGGACAGACACGATCTGCCCCTCCCCTCGACTACAAGTATAAATAGCAATTCTCAAGTATGAGAAAGCTCTCTACACTCTCTGTCATTATTTACAAACTTTCAAGAAATCATCCACTAACTTAAGCATCAGAGACTGCTCGGCCCCAAGGTCGCTCTCTCCTAGCTTTATCTTCTTTGTTTTGCAGGCTCAACTTTGAAGACCCGAGTTGTCGAAACTTGGCTCAAAGCCGTACGAAACACGACATTAACAAGCTCCTTCATGGCTCGGCAAAAGTAACAAAGGCTATGATTCTGATTTTCAGTACTATGGCAAAGATGGAGAATTAAGAGTCCTCAATTTTATTTTTTATTTTTGGTGAAAATCTTGAAATTCTAGTGTGCATCCTTATATGCCTCAGTCACAAAAAGTGAAAGCTTCTGCATTTTACTCCGAAAGGAGAAATTATTTGTACAAATTTTATATAGACAACTTACGCACAAGTTTTAATGAAAAAATAGACTCTACCTTAAAAAAGTGTAAAAAAAATTATTTTTTATTAATATAATCAACTTTTTTATAAAAAATTTGTACAAGACTTGTAAGAGAAAAATAGATTAGTAAATGTCTTATTCAAAAGTAATTTTTAAAGAGAGAAACAAAATGATAATGTAATAAGTGATGCTTAATGTGCCAATAAACCAACTTTTGAAGTACAATTTATCCATTTGGGAGACAAGTACTACGTAACTACCTGCCGCTTCCTGTTTTGCATTCCAGATTATGATATAATATACATAGGACCATGCTACTGTTACCGTTCTTAGCTTCGAACTGCAGTTAGTTATAGGATATTTTTTTTTTTTTTACTTTTTCGTACATATATTTTTTAACATTTTTAAATATTTTTTTAAAAAATAAAAAAATATAATATTATTAAAAAATACTTTCTTAATCATTAAATAAAAAAAATAAAAAAATCACAGAATAGAATGGAGCGAGTAGTATTATTCATATACATAATCCCGTTTTGGCTTTTTATTTTTTATTTTTTATTTCTTTGATTGTGACACACTGACATCCTTTCCTATTTCTATTGCAGTAGGTAGGAGCAGTTAAATGTCCTTGCCGATCATATAAAAGACGATCGAATGGACAATGGCCAAATCCAAATTAACCAATTTAATTATTTTGGCAGAGAAAATAAATAGCCATCTAGATTAATATTCATTGCTAGTTCCCACGTACAAGCGGCCAACCTCTCCTTTCTTCCCAAAAAAGCACCCATCACTTGTAGAGTCAAATACATCTTCAAAAGTCATTTTTAAATAAAATGATATATAGCTGTTAGTACTGATCATGACATGGTCCAAAATTCCACTCCGGGAGAAGGGGAAAAGAGAAAGAATTACCTAGAGTTTTCACAAGGCAAACCGATGAACGGACCAGATCTAACTCCCATATATATGGGAATAAGCCGGACATGATGATATCGAATTAATGCCAAAACACAAAAACCTCAACCAAAATATTGCTATCGATTAATCACTAATGCAATTCGATAACACTAAATGATTAAAACGATATACCAACGGAATAAATGATTCACTATTTTAGATTAATATAATTATCAATTGGTTCAAAAAGTCTGATATACACATCAACCTTTCATCATTTATATATATATATATATGTTACCCTTGACATTTTCCTCACTTTCCAGTTTTCAAACTTTTGAAGCATAAAACGTGTATCTTGCTACTCCTTCAATAGTGCTGTCTGAATTGTTGATACCCTTGATTGCTGAAATAGCCACTTGGAATCCCCTTCTATATTGATTTTTTTGATGTTTCTTGAGTGGGCTTCTTGAATTCCGAGCAAAGCTGCTTCATAAAGCAAAGAAGAAAAATAATAACTGTACACAGTGTTTGAATAAACGTGTAGCTTTTTCTTTTTATTTTTTTAAAGGAAGACAGCACCTCCTAAATTTTATTAAAAAAACCTCACTTTTAATAGAGGAAAACCGCAGAAAATAACAAAAACTATATTAGAACCAAATAAAACCCTCAAAAATAAAGAAGCTTGCATCTCAAGGAAGGAAGGTCTAACTTATCTAATTTCAAGATTCCCTTTAGTTGATGAGGAATATCCGCATATATCATCCAAGTAGTAGGTAAAGGTGAATCCATACGAGCAAGAAAGTCAGCTCCTCCGTTACATTCCCTAAAATTGTGGCGAAACACAAACTGTCTAGATGAGAGAATGTCTTGAATTTCTTCCCAAAAAATCTCAAGATACCAAATGCCGCAATATTTTTTCTATAGCCATTAAACTACTAACAAGGAATCCAATTCCACTTCCAGCTTCCGAATATCAAGGTCTCTACAATATCTTAAACCATGAAGTAAAGCCATTACTTCCGCCACATTGTTCGTACCATGACCCAGGCTAATAGAAAAAGCCACCTGCAACTTTCCCTCACCATTTCTAATTAGTGAGTTGAGTTGAATTGAATTGAGATGATAAAATATTGTTAGAATATTTTTTTAATATTATTATTATTTTAAAATTTGAAACAGTTGAATTGTTTATTATATTTTGTATTGAAATTTGAAAAAATTGTAATGATGAGTTGAGATGAATTGAGAGTAGTTTAATAACCAAACGTTAAACCATCCGCCCCCATACATCCAGGATTGCCAAGACAACTTTCGTCAATATTTAATTTGAGCCACCCACTGGCCGGTTTTTTCCATTGAACAAGACGTACCTGTTTTTGTTTGGATTTTTTAATAGGAATAGATAAATCTGCCAAGATACCCGCATCCCCCTCTTGCAATTTGTTTCCAGATTTGAGGTGCAAACCCACCCAAGCAAGAGCAGCCTTCACCGAGAACCATAAAGTATCCACCGAGCTCACTTTCCCCTTATTGAACCTTCCACGTTGGCATCCAAGTCACAAGTGAAATGTCAAAATCATGACACCTCGGCTGAAGCTTCTGGAATAGGCTAGGAATTGTTGTTGCATGTCCTGTGGACACTCTTGTAATTGTAATGGCAAAGACTCTAACAAACTCTGCCCTTTGCTTTGTATTTTCTGTTATGCACAACACGTGTTTGTAAAAATGTCCATAAGAATATTCGCATTGTAAACTCTATAAATGCACACTGTACAAAATCATCTTCAATCAATGAGAATTAGAATATTTCTATCCTCTGCAAATTCCATCATGGTATCAAGAGCCACTAAGTGACTCACGTCTCTTTTTTTTTTTTTCTTCCTCTCATTCTCTTTATTTCTTCTCCAGTACCCATGGCTACCTTTGTTTCAGACAAAAATGGTTCTTCTCCAATTCCCATCCAACTTCCCAATAACTTCTCCTACATAGTCTCTGTCAAGCTTACCTCCGACAACTACCTTTTCTGGCGAGCCCAAATTGTTCCATATCTTCACGGTCAAGATCTTTATCATTTCATCGATGGCTCCTTTCCACCTCCACCTCCTATAATCTCTCCATCTCCATCTTCCACTCCAGGTCTTCCTTCTGCTCCCAAGCCCAATCCATCTTATTTTCAATGGCGCCGTACTGATCAACTCCTACTTAGTGCTCTCCTTTCCTCCCTCACCGAATCCATCCTTGCTCAAGCTGTCTCCTCTCGTACATCTCGTGAACTATGGCTTTCTCTGGAAACCATGTTCACTTCTCAATCTCAAGCAAAAATATTTCAGATTCGTCACCAGCTCACAAATCTCAAAAAAAGCTCACTCTCTGTAACGGATTACTATCAAAAGGTTCGTCTTCTCTCCGACACTATGACTGTTGCCGGCGAACCACTTCGTGACTCTGAAGTGGTTTCATACATCCTAAATGGCCTTACCTCTGATTTTGATTCCTTTGTTATCTCTGTGTCTACTCGAGCTACACCCATCAGTTCTGTTGAACTATTCAATCTTCTTCTTACCTTTGAGAGTAGAGCATCACTCAAAACAACCCAGCAAGGTCTCCTCCCAACCCCCACTGCTAATGTCACCACTTAATCTTACTCTAGGGGTGGCAGATCAAATTTTCGAGGAGGTCGTAACTCCTTTCGTGGTAGAAATCATGGCGGTAGAACCTCTCCTAATTTTTCTTCTAATTTCTCTCCATCTCCTTCAAACATCAACCGACCATCTTGTCAAGTCTGTAATAAGATTGGTCATGTTGCTCTCCAATGTTATCACCGTTTTGACCAAGCCTATCAGTACAATCCCTCCAAACCTCCTTCCACCAACTTCACCTCCTCTCAGCCTTCCTCTAATACTCAGTGGTATCCTGATTCTGCTGCTACCAACCACATAACTTCGGAGCTCCAAAATCTTAATCTCTCAACCGAAACTTACCACGGACCCGAGCAGATAATAGTTGGGGATGGTAACACTCTTCCAATAACTCATATTGGTGATTCTCAAGTTTCTTTTTCTTCCTCTAACTTTCTTCTTCACAATTTATTATGTGTTCCTCACATTACAAAGAACTTGGTTTCTGTCTATCAATTCTGTTGTGACAATGGTGTTTACTTTGAATTTCATGATTCCTATTTTTGTGTGAAGGATAAGCAAATAGGGACTCCTCTCATCCAGGGACCAACGCATAATGGCCTTTATCTTTTTCCACCTCCAGACACCATCACTCTCTCCCCTGCGGCTCATGTTGGTGAAAGAACTTCCCTAGCTCAATGGCATCACAGACTTGGTCATCCATCTCTTCGACTTGTCTTCCAGATTATTTGCACCAAATGTCTACCTTTTGTTCCTACTGAATCCTCTTTTTATTGCTCTAGTTGTCCCTTGGCCAAATGTAGACAACTTCCTTTTAATATTAATACAACTCGTTCTTCTACTCCCTTGCATTTAATTTTTGTTGATGTTTGGGGTCCCTCTCCCTATACTTCTCATGAAGGTTTTCGGTATTACATTTCTTTTGTTGATGATTATAGTCGATACACTTGGTTTTACCTGATTGCCTCTAAGAGTGATGCCACCTCCACCTTCTTGGTTTTTCAAAAAAATGTTGAACGCTTATTTGATGCCAAAATTAAAATTGTGCAAAGTGATTGGGGTGGTGAATTTTGGCCACTCACCAATGTTCTCAAAAATCAAGGAATCACACATCGACTCTCATGTCCTCATACACACCAACAAAATGGTGTTGTGGAGAGAAAGCATCGCCATATTGTCGAGACAGGTCTTGCCCTTTTAGCAACGACCTCTCTTCCTTATTCTTTTTGGTCCGACACTTTTCACACGGCATCTTATCTCATCAATTTTCTACCGTCTCCGTCACTTCACAACAAATCAACTCACAGTCTTCTTTTTAAAATTGAACCTGATTATAAATTTCTCAAAGTTTTTGGGTCTGAATGTTGGCCCAATCTTAGGCCCTACAACAATCATAAAATCTATTTTCGTTCTCTTTCCTGTCTTTTTCTTGGTTACAGCCCAATACACAAAGGGTATAAGTGTCTTCATCTCCCTCCCAATCATCTGTACATATCACGTGATGTCTTCTTCAACGAAAAGTCCTTTCCATACTCATCATTCATTTCGGGTCTTAACAAAACAACATCAGTTCTGGGCCTCAACCCTCCTTCCCAAACCCACACACATCTCCCAATATTTGTACCGCCTAACTCGGGCTCAATATCACCATCCAGCCCAAACCCATCAAATTGTCCTTCTGACTCATCTTTCTCATCCCTCAACTCCTTACCCTCTCCACATACCTCGTTCCCTTCATCTGAGTCTAACCCGAACCCCTCAAACCCTAACTCCCCCAATTCGNCCCCCCCCCCCCCCCCCCCCCCCCCCCCCCCCCCCCCCCCGTGATCTCCGATCATCACCCGTTCCAAAACGAACAACTCACGGCCCAAACAGCTCACCCATGGTCTCATCCCATACCCTACTCCTCGGCACTGCCTTTCTCTGTCTATTGACCCACCTGAAGAACCATCATCCTATACAATTGCCTCTCAATGGTCTGAGTGGCGTGAGGCCATGAGTAGAGAGTTTCAAGCCCTTCTCCAGAGCAAAACTTGGTCTCTTGTTTCCCCTCCCCCTTCCTCTAACATTGTTGGTTGCAGGTGGGTGTTTCGCACTAAGCACAACTCCGACGGCTCTATTGAACCGCGCAAGGCAAGGCTTGTCGCCAAAGGTTTCTACCAACAAGAAGGAGTTGACTACGCTGAGACTTTCAGCCCGGTTGTCAAACCAACCACAATCCGCCTTGTTCTTTCTCTTGCTGTGTCAAAGGGATGGCCTTTTAGGCAAATCGACATTCAAAACGCCTTTCTCCACGGCGATCTTACCGAGACTGTCTACATGACTTAACCCATTGTGGCGCCCCCAATCCCCCTTATATAAATACACAGGGATCGAGACGCCAGGATGGTGACAACACGGTCACACATCCCAACGAAGTGCCAATGTGTGTACATGCAACAGTGTACAAATAAAATAACGCAGCGGATAGTCAACTAAGTACCAGAATTTATTTACAATCAAACATCAATAAAAATTTAAATAGCAGTTATACAGTCATCCATAAAATAATTTACAATAGTTTTGAAATAAACAAACGAGTGATCCCAGATCACTCCTCAGGCGGAGCCGTCTCCTTAGGCTCGCCCTCCTCCTCCTCATCTGCATCAAAATCTGCGTTACCACAAAATGGTATCGCAGGTAAGTATGACCTCAAATAACAACGTAATATAAAATGTATTAAATGCAACTAACATGCATGCACATGATGAAATATGCATTTTTCCACAAAACATCATTT
>QEOW01001430.1:285548-358495 GCA_003123825.1 Juglans hindsii
GAGAGAGAGAGAGAGAGAGAGAGAGTCGCGCACCGGGGAGGAAACCAGGAAGAAGAAAAAGAAGAAAAAGAAAAGAAAAGAAAAAGAAAAGGAAAAGAAAAAATAGAGGGAAAAGAAATGAGGTCCAATCCTCATAACTTGGGTCACAAAAATGATCCAACGGAAACGATTTCAAAACCTCAAGTTAAATAAAATAATTTAAACGTAATGGTAAAGTCAAATTGAAATAATTAAATCCCACAGTAATTAAATAAATATTAAAAGCAATTTAAATGCATAACAATAAATAAATATTAAGAAAGCATATAAAAATAATTTTCACCAAATTAAAATCATAGAAATAAACTCATTAAAAATCCAAACAATTTTAAAATACGAGAATAAAATTTAAATAAATAAAAATAATCCTTTAGTAAAAATACGCTAAAATGCGGGGTGTTACACCCATTGGTTTTGTCCATCCTAAGCATCCCAAGTACGTGTGTCGCTTGCATAAGGCCATCTACGGCCTTAAACAAGCTCCTCGTGCTTGGTTTTCCCAGCTTTCCTCCTCTCTTTGTGAATATGGTTTTGTTCCTTCTCAAGCTGACCCATCTCTTTTCATTTATGCTTTGAACTCCATGCTCATTTATGTCTTAATTTACGTTGATGATATCATCGTAACAAGTTCTCATCCTTCTCAAATCGAACACCTTATTTCCTTTTTGAACTATGTTTTTCCTGTCAAAGACTTAGGACAATTATCCTTTTTTCTTGGCATCGAGATTTGTCATCTGCACAATAGTATTTTACTGTCACAAAGGAAATATATCTGTGATTTACTCTCTCGTGTTAATATGCTCGCTGCCAATGGAGTAACCTCTCCAATGGTAGCCTCAAGTCGTCTTTCCCTTTATGATACTCCTACCTTTCCTGACTCCACAATGTATCGAAGCATCGTTGGGAGTTTACAATATCTTTCGCTAACTCGACCTGACATTGCATTCACTGTAAATAAAATATGTCAATTCATGCATCAACCGAAACTTCCTCACTGGCTTGCTGTTAAAAGGCTACTCAGATACTTAAAGCAAACACTTAATTTTGGCTTATTCATTCATCAGTCATCTAACCTTCAACTCCAAGCTTTTTCTGATGCTGACTGGGCTGGCTGCCCAGATGATCGCCGCTCTACGAGTGGCTTCTGTATTTTCTTGGGTAAAAATCTCGTTTCATGGTCTTCTCGCAAGTAATGCACTGTTGCTCGCTCAAGTACCGAGGCTGAATACAAAGCCCTTGCCAATACCACAGCTGAATTATTATGGCTTCAAAATCTCTTGAAAGAACTTCACATTTTCATCTCTAAACCTCCTCTTCTTTGGTGTGACAATCTTGGTGCAACCTATCTCTCCGTTAATCCTGTTCTTCACTCTCGCACCAAACATATGAAAATTGATTTCCATTTTGTTCGAGATAGAGTAGCTGCCAAAACTCTTCAGGTTGCCTTCTTACCATCCAAAGATCAGATAGCTGATATACTCACAAAGCCCCTGGCAGCACCACGGTTCCAACTTCTAAGAACGAGCCTCACTGTTGTGGACACCCCGTTAGGCTTGAGGGGGCGTATTGAACTTTCCACATTGGCATCCAAGTCACAAGTGAAATGTCAAAATCATGACACCTCGGCTGAAGCTTCTGGAATAGGCTAGGAATTGTTGTTGCGTGTCCTCTGGACACTCTTGTAATTGTAATGGCAAAGACTCTAACAAACTCTGCCCTTTGCTCTGTATTTTCTGTTATGCACAACATGTGTTTGTAAAAATGTCCATAAGAATATTCGCATTGTAAACTCTATAAATGCACACTGTACAAAATCATCTTCAATCAATGAGAATCAGAATATTTCTATCCTCTGCAAATTCCATCACCCCTCCATACGTGCTTTACAACGCCACATCCATAGGGACCAAGTAATTATAGACGGGACAAGGCCAATTAAACATCCTTTTTGTGAGGACTTTTTAGCAAGTCTGAACCAAGCATCTACTCTTTCTTTCCATGATATTTGTGGCACAAAAAGCATACCGACTTGCACAGAACTTTGGCGCCAAATCTCTTTTGCGACGCTACCATTAGCGAGCACATGATCCTGATCTTACAAATTTCTAGCAGCGCAGCATTCACATTTTGAAACCATCGGAATACCCAACCTGCACACTCTTTCATCAACACTAAGACAATCATTCATCGCCTTCCACATTGTTACTGAGTATTTTTTTTGGAAGAGCATTATTCCAAATCCAATCAGCCCAATTCAGCTTTGGAGCTTTAATTCTAACACACTCCCAAGCGCTTTTTGAGGAATAAACACCACTCAAATTTGGGGTCCAAACCAACAAATCAGCACCTACCTTAGACTCACCAAGACAATCTAATATCTCTTCCAATTTGCTATCCCCCACCAGCCTCTGTAGCAGTTCGATATCCCATCCATTTTCAATCCTGCATTCACAAACTTTAAGTCGTGGTCGCTCAATAACAGAAACCTCATTCACTAGGAGACCACTCTCTAGCCATTTATCTCTCCAAAAGAATATATTCTCATCCCGAATCTGCCATTTCGCATTGCTTAACACTCTTGGTACACAGCTCATGATGTCCTTCCAAAGTCTCAAACCTTTATGCGCATCAACCAGAGAAATATGTTTGCCTTTAACATACTTGGCTCTGAAAAATTGAGACCATAAAGAATGCTCAGTCAAAATCTTCCAAGCAAACTTCATGAAGAAAGAAAGTTGCACATCCTCCAAACTCCTCAAACCTACACCCCCCTCCCTAATCGGTTTGCACAATAATTGCCAAGATTTCCATTTCCTTTTCGGCTTTCCATCAAGTGACCCCCAAAAGAAATTACTCATGAGCCAAAGGATGGTAGAAAAAATTGTCTTTGGTGCATGAACCACTGAAAATAAATGCACTAGCATACTAGCGACAACATGTCTCAACAAAAGAATCCGAGCACCATTTGACATAATGCGCTACTGCCAAGCCCCCAGTTTCTTCTTAATGCGGGCCAAAAGATCATCAAAATGAGCCACCTTAATCCGCCCAGAAATCAATGGAGCACCCAAATATTTCACTGGAAACTTTCCTTCCGAAAAACTAGTCAAGCGAAGAAACCTTCTTTGTCGAGCAGTAGAAACATGCTTAGAGAAAAAAATAGAAGATATTTCACTACTCACAACCTGTCCGACCAGTCCTCATATTTCCGGAAAATGTCCCTGATAATTTTCAGTGAAGATCGGCCACCATTAGTAAAAACAATAACATCATCCGCATATAACAAATGTGACACAAGGGGAGCTCCTCGGGGATGACTGAAAGCCTCTATATTTCCAGCATTAAAACTTTGCTTCAGCAACCTGGATAAAATTTCTTCAACCTAGATAAATAAGTAAGGCAACAAAGGATCACCTTGTCGCAACCCACGACCACTTGGAAAAAAGCCTTTTGTAGTACCATTCATCACTACCGAAAACCAAGAAGTTGTAATACATTGCCGAATAATCCCACAAAATCCCAGGGAAAACCCAAAGGAACTCATCACATGCAGCAAAAACTTCCAATCAATGTTATCGTATGCTTTAGCCATATCTACTTTAATCATCACATTACCACCCCACACTGGCTTATTAATATGGTGAACCATTTCTTGAGCCAAGGAAATGTTCTCAAAGATGCTTCGGCTAGGCAAGAAAGCACCTTACTTCGGAGACACCAGTCTACTTAAAATTGAAGACAACCTCTTGACAAGAATTTTTAAGCATACTTTATAAATCACTGAACACAAACTTATAGGCCTAAACTTGTCGAAACCAGTTGGGTTTGGAGCTTTAGGAATTAACAACACAAAAGAGGCTGTATAAACTCGTGGTAAAAAAGTAACTCGAAAGAAATCTCTAACAGCAGCAACTACGTTCCCCTCCACAGTATCCCAACATGATCGATAGAAACCGGAACCAAAACCATCTAGTCCCGAGCTACTGTCAATCGGTATTGAAAACATAGCTTCTTTAACTTCTTGGATTAAAGGGAGCATCAGTAAATTCTGACTTTCAGATTTTGAAACATCATTACAGACCAAGTTCGATAAATTCGGTAAATTCCGCTGTGGCCGAGCTTTAAGGAAATTCTGAAAATAGTCAACTGCCCCCCAAGTGGATATCCTCCGGAGACTTGAGAATATTGCCGTTTCGTAATTTCATTTCTTGCACCATCAGTTTTGAAACTGAGGCATAAGATTTAAAGAAATGAGTCGATGCCTCCCCTGTCTCCATCCAGTTAAGTTTCACCTGTTGAGCCAATCTAGTCTCCTCCCTTTGATTCCATATTGCTAGCTCCTCACGTGAAACCAATAAATCAAGCTCAATATCCTCCGAGTAGATATTCTGAACCTGTGCCTTCAAACTCTCAATTCTTTTTTCCAAACTCAAGATATGAGCCTCCGTTCTACCAAAGACCCGAGTATTCTGTTCTTTAAGCACAACCTTCAACCTCTTTAATTTACCTGCTAAACAAGTCAAACCCATTTCCCCCAATGTCACATTCCAAGCCTCTTTTACCAGCCTCTGAAAGTCAGCATGAGAGACCCACATTTGTTGAAACTTAAAGGACGTAGGACCATATTGCGGCATAAGGGATTTTTAATAAAAAACCATTGGAGCATGCTCCGACGTAGTTCTCGGAAGACAGTGCAATAGTACATCAGGCAACAACTCAATTGCCCCAGAATTCATCAAGCATCTACCAATTTTTGACCAACTTCTAGCCAAACCCTCCTGGCCATTACACCAAGAAAAATTACTACCAGTACACTTCATATCACACAAACCATTTTGCTCAATAAAATCATTAAAATCATCCATCGCTACCCTCAATTGAGGTCGTCCACCACAACGCTCATTGTCGCCACGAATCACATTGAAATCTCCAAGGCCAAGCCAAGCATCATCCCTCAGTATATCACGCTGTAAAAGACCCCACAACTCCCTACACTCTAGAATTCTAGATAACAACACTTCGCCTTTTGTTCTTGAAGGGAAGACAAACAGAGACATGTTACGCACTAGCATTCAAAACTGTAAGCTGTAAATCAGTCCGCCAGAGCAACCATAATTTACCACCGTAGCTTTGATTTGAAAAACAACATTCAAAGTCCAATTGACTTCTCAACATCATCAAACTTGATTCATTCACAAACGGCTTAGCCAACATAATAAAGTTCGGTTTACTTCTCTTTACTATCTCCCGTAATCTTCTTTTAGACGTGCCTAGACCACAAATGTTCCAAAACAAAGGCTTGCAGATCATAGATTAAGATGAGAGGGCTTGCTAGGAACCCTGGAAGAATTTCAAACTGGTTTCACAATTTTTCCACTCTTCTTTCTGTCTAGCGTCTCACTGTTTGATGGGAAGTCTTGAAATTCCCCCAAGTGCACAAAAGGTTCACCATCAGCTTTCGACGAAAAGCCCTCTTGCATGTCTTTCTCACATGTCCCAGCTTCAGCCATTCCATCCATATCCTGCAAAGAGGCCTTTTCAGAGCTAGGAGACACACACGCAAGATCACTTTCCTTTTCCAAATCATTTAGCTCAGCCTCTAGCCCCAACACAATACCATGTAGCTGGATCTCCTTCCCGCTAGTTTCCCCTACTAAGAAACAATCCTGCCAATGAACAATCATCCCAACATCCTCTGCCACCACATCCTTTGCCACAAAATCCTCTGCCAAAACACCATCCTCTGCCACAACAACATTCACTGCCACAATTTTTTATGTTCGGTTATACAGATGAGATAAAAATTGAAAGCTGAATAAAATAATATTATAATAAAAAATTTAAAAAAATTGTAATAATTTTAAAATATGAGATAAAATGTGATGGTTTGGTTACGTATACCAATCCTAATTATTACCTCTAAACTCGGGGAATTGGTACCTTCCTTTGATAGAGATCAGGTGACTGGTCGTCTCATGAGGTTTGTGTCACGTCATAATATGAGATATTTTTTAAATTTTTAGACACATTTTGTTGACTTAATATTATAATAAAGTAAATAAGAATAATAGAAAAAAAAAACACAAATAGAAAACTAATAGATAAGAAATCCCGCCCGCACGGGGACGAGTCATAAAATGAGTTGATTGATAATAATTATTATTAAACTCATGAATACATTTATAAATCTGGGAAACCAGAAAGTTTTTTTTTTTTAGATTTTTTATTTACTTTGTGCTAGTTTCAATATTTGAAATTTTATTTTATAAATTAAAAATGTTTCTACGTACTTCATGTTATGAGACATGATTTAAAGATTATAATTGAAGCGACATGATAAAATTGAGTGATGTCCCCTAGGCTGTTGTTAGGCGACAATAGGCTTAGTTGAGACAGTAACTCTTCGGGTCGACTCCGTTGCTTCTCTATTGGCAGAGGCTGGAGGATGCCCAATCAAGTACATGCCGGGCGCGAAGGTAATAAGTATCACTTGTTACGAAGTCATATGCATGATCCTTACTCATGGTGTGGTGATGAAAGCTAAAGTGTGCGTATGGTCCACAGGGGAAACCATGGAGCATACTTTAATCAAATGATGGTTTTTATTAAATGATACTTTTCAAACTAAAAATGTGATTTTCGTGTGTGTGGGGTCTTGTGTGAAAAATGTGTTTATTGGAATTTGGAAATTACAATGTTAATTATCCTCTTAAATGTCTACTTGGTATAATTTTTCTCATTTCTCCACCTGCTTATATATTGATTGTTAGTTTTGGTTTCACTTACTGAAATTTTGTGAAATCTCATTATGGTATCCCCACATGCGATTTCACCCTACAAAATCGAAGACTTTGATACAGAGGGAGATTACGAGTATGGAGGTTTGGCTTCGTCCGGAGAGTGAAGATCGGGGTTCTCCCCCCCTTTTTGTAAGAAGAGATATTAATATTTGGATTTTTTAAGTTTCTTTGATGAATGTAATATTCTTTCATGAGAGTTCGGAGGACTTGTGGCTTATGAATAATTACTTTGTTATGTATCTTTAATTTCTGGTACTGTTATGAGAAAGTGAGAGATGCATATGAAAAGAGAGAAGAAAGAGATAGACTACAGGGATGGAAGGAGACTTACTTACCGGCGTGACAGAGCTGCTACCAACAACGGCAAGGGACTATAGTGGTGCAAGGAGAGAGCGAATAGAAGAGTTGGCAATAGAGAAGTTAGGGGTGGAGGTTTAGGGATTAAGGCTTTTTCCTGTCAATTTTAATTGTGATCTTTTACCGCAATTTGTTGTTGCCGTAAATATTTAAATAATTATTGCAAATAGATAAATATCATCCAATAATCAATATATTTAGTGGCAAACTAATATCCCCAGAAAAGACACAAAAAGGCATCGTAATTGATTTTTCCATACAAATTAATTATGGCGATGTAATTTTTGCTGCAAAATTTATTTTTTGTGACGAATTGTGATTTGTTGGAAATAAAATGATCGAAATGAGAAAATTGACTTTTGCGACCAAATCTTTTGCAGTCGCGAAAAAACTGGTCGCAAATAGTCATTATTCTTGTAAGAGAAATACTTTAGTCATAAAAAGATTACACAAAAATAAATCTACAAACTAACGTAGCTTGATATAATACGTCATATTGTAAAATTACTTTTAATGTAAAGTAGATCTAACGCATCACATGAAACCATATCAGTTTGTGGGTTTACTTTTATGTAATCTCTTTGTGTCTGTAACAATTTTCTTCTTGTAATGACCACAAAAGAATTGCATACCACACGGACTCCAAAACTTTTAATTAACACTATCATATTTGCTTTCATACTTAGTTGCAAATTCCCTTCTGCTGACATGTTTTCCTTTGGATTTAGGTTGCGTTTGGATATTGAGATGAATTAAGATCATGAGTTGAATTTAATTGTGAATAGTAGTTATTACATAGCTTATATGTTACAAGCCATGTAATGCATGACCTTAAAACCATGCGTTATATTGCTTTGTAACGCATGCAGGGGAGGTGTCTGCCCACGTAATGCATGGTTTTAAGCCATGCGTTACTTCCATTTAAATGGCAGAGTGGAGGCTGGCCTTTAAGGCCAGCTGTGTGGGGTGGGCTATATATACCCCCCAGTTGATTTTTTGGATCATTTGAAACACAAAAGCTCACGCTCTTTTTGTTCTCTCTTGAAATAGTATTTAGGCTGTGTATGTGTTGAGTGTTACTCTAGTCTATACTATGTAGTACACTTCGTCACTAAAAGGAGACGTTTGTGAAGCAACTTAGTAAGATGTGCTTGAGGTATTATTCGTTGTGTTTTCTTACATTGGCATTAGAGCAATTTTTTAGTTGTTCCCAGTTTATATATTTTTTTTCTTACATATGCTTGAAATCTAGGTACCATTTTTTTGTCCTCTATTTTTTTTTGAAAATCCCATGAAAGTCGTTCAGTATGTGCGCACTAATGGTGCTGTCAGAGTTTTTTAAAAATCTAGGCTGAGCTGCCATGAGCAGTGAAGTACTGCGCGCACCAAGCATGGTGCATCGCCACCTCATTGGTGCAGCGCGCACCACAACAGTGTTGCGTGCACCAAAGAGGTGGTGCGGCACCACCTTTGTTTTTTTATGGATAATGTCGTGTATCGATGGCTCAAAGTGAAGTAAACTGCGAATGCGGCTATCCGCGGTTTTTTCTGTGGCTGAGATGGTGGCATCGGCTGTCTGTGGCGACGGTAGTTGCCTTGCTGCAAGGAGTGGCACTGTTCACATGAACAGCGTCCTACCCATTGGTTGAAGATGACTTTTAAGTCATATGGGGTATTTGTTTTGGTTGGGTTTGGGCTTTTTGGCCCACTATTTTTTCTTTAACCAAAAAAATTGGGCTTGGGATGAATATGCCATAAACAAATATTGCCTGTTAGACCTTCTGTATCAGACCATTTTCGTGGCACAACATTGTTTGAGCCCATTTTTTTTAAACACAAAATAAAAGGAGACAATAAAGTGACACACCTAGGTTTTGAACCTAGGGCCATCTACAAAACCAAGGAGCTAAGCGCACCACTGGGTTGCGAGTTCATTTGGTTTAGGTGGGGTTTTTAGATGTATTTACTATACATTTGTTTTTTCTAAATAAATAAAAAAAAATTATTTTTTTGGGCATGATTTAATATATGCTTAGATATATTTTTATTGTTATATTACATGTGATCTTTTATTTAATGTTTTAGATTAAATATGATTACTTGTGAATATATGGTTATATTCATACTATTTTTTTTAATTCCATAATGTTATATTATATGTGATCTTTTATTTAATATTTTAGATTAAATGTGATTACATGCTTGTGTGAATTGAACATGTGGATATGTGATTATTTTATCATCTATGAATGTTAGGCTGAATGTTTAGATATTAGTCTTCATTCTTTTTAGTGATAAAATAAAAAATTCTCACTAAGTAGTCACAGTTAGAATTGTTAGTGTGAATGATAGGTTGAAAGAATTGCATTCACTCCAGTAAGAACTGTAAATACACTGTATAGCCAAAAGACTGTGGTAGCCCCAGTAAGAACTGTAAATGTAGAGCCAAAAGACTATGGTGGGCCCAATAAGAACTGTAAATGCACTGATAGAACAAGAAAAATATACTATAATAGTCTTAAAAGAGCCATCTTTGTAGACTTGCCCAAAAAGTTGTTATAGTTTGAGTAGCTATCCTTGTAGACTAGCCAAACAGGTTGTTGTAGTCCGAGTAGCTGTCCTTGTAGACTGGCCCAAAAGGTTACTGCAGTTTTAGTAGGTTATGTCTTTATATGTGACTATGGTTAGATGACTACTTAAGATAGTGGGAGTATGGATGAGATTTAAGTGGATTTGATCTCCCATATTTGTTTTAAATTTGCGCGAGAAATAGGTTAGAAATTTAATAATTGGATATTGTGGCGTAAGAGATGATTATGAAGCCTAGCGATTTTCGATCTTGGGCATGTCTAAATTTTTTTTCTAGCTTTGACGGACGCGACAGATTTCTTAGGTAGATGTGTAATATTCATTCTTTGTGTATTGTAGTGAAATGTCATCCAAGAGTATAATTTTCGATTTAAACTAAAGAGAGAAATTGGATGGGGAGATCTACAACATTTGGCATGCAAGATCCAATATGTCTTAGATGAGCAAGAGATCTTGGAGGCCTTATCTCACTCCCTTACTGCATCCGATGAAGGGGACTCAAAATAACACAAGAAAGATCATCTAGCCTATACTAAATGGGTAAGAAGAACAGGTGTGTGCGCATAATCATGTTGAGCAGCATGCACAATGATTTCATGTGTGAGTTCAAAACCTATGACACTGCCCAAAGCATGTGGCAAGCTTTGAAGATGAAGTTTGTGGGAACTTCAGCCACGAGGTTACGTGGATTAACCATGAGATTTGACTCCTATAAAATGCGCTTTGACCACACAATGAAGCAGCATCTTAGGGCTATGTCGACCATGATCTGCGAACTTAGGACGGCAGGAAACAACCTAACTGATGAACAACAAGTCTTGGCAGTGATACGATCACTACCAAATTCTTGAGAGAATATGAGCCAGAATTTGACGTATAATGAGAATATCAAGGATTTTGATGATGTCTCGCGTCACTTGGCGCTGGATGCTGAGCGCCTAAAGGTTGCTAAGCCCAAACATTCGGCTTATATGGCTGAGTCTGGTTCGTGCAAGACATTTAAGCCTAAGTGCAAGAAGTCCAAGATAAAGGTAGCTGCTGGACAAGTTAATAAAGTGTCAAGAATTTCTCAGCAAAGCAAGAAGGGTAAGTGCGGGAAGAAATGCCACTTCGCTCTTGACTGCATTGAGCCGAAGAAGGTACACTCTTACTTTTCTCGCATTGTTTTTGTAACTAGCCATGTGATGGTTGCTCATTCCTATCCTGTGTGAACTTTTAATTCAAGAGCGACCGAACACATAGCGCAAGATCGAGTTGGCTTTGTGGAGTATTGTCAGATTCCAACTGCGAGTCATGATATCAAGGTGGAGAATGGAGCTAGCGTGAAGGTACTGAGACTTGGCACCTACAAGTTGGATTTGTGAGGTGGCCGCACTCGAACAAGGTGGACTTGTGGGGTGGCCACTGGCCGCACTCGAATTCTCCATGATGTGCTATACGCTCCCGAAATCTGCCGAAACATACTTTCCGTAGTTATTTTATTAAGACTTAGTTTTTGAATTGTATTTGAAAACAATGGTATTTCCTTTTATTTGGGCAATGTGTTTTATGGTTATGCTTTTTTATCAGACAATTTTATGATAGTGGATTTAGATTATTCAAATATGAATGAGTCTATTGTCTTTCTTTCTGCATCTAATAATTTGGATTCATATAAGTAGCATACTAGGCCTGGTCATATAGAGCAAGATAGAATGACTTGGTTAGCTAGAGAATGTCTGATAGGCAATCTTGCTAAGGTCATCTTTCCCACATGTAAATATTGTCGTATAGGAGAAGTCAAGAGAAAACCGTTTGGAAAAGCCACTAGGGCATTTTTTCCATTGCAATTAATCCACTCAGACATATGTGGTCCAATGAGTGTGAGAGCAAAACACGGAGGTGCCTACTTCATCACATTTATAAATGATTTTTCACGTTATGATCATGTTTACTTAATCTCCCATAAGTTTGAAGCATTGTAGTGCTTTAGGCGATATCTCAGAATGGTTGAGATATCTCTGTGATGAAAAATGAATCAAAAGACTCTTGACGATGCCAAGTACGCCACAGTAAAATGGTGTGACAAAAAGGAGAAATCAAACACTGCTTTAGATGGTTAGGTCAATGATGGCGCAAGCAAACCTACCAATTTCTTTTTGGGGGGATACACTTTTGACTGCTGCCTATATTCTTAATCGAGTGCCCCTCCAAATTAGTATCTTCCACCCCATATGAACTATGAACTGGCGAGAAACTCAATTTGAGTAACTTGCGGCCATGGGGTTCAACTGGTTTTGTTCACGATGTTTCTCATACATATGGGAAGTTAGGCCCTAGAGGAAAAAAGTGTATCTTTATAAGGTACTCAAAACATTCAAAAGGATATGTGCTAATGGGTGAACAATCTGATGGAACTATTACTGAGACTGAGTTACGAGATGTAGATTTCATAGATGATGAGTTTCCAAGTAAGAGTGAGGTTGATAGGAGTTTGGAACTCCATGAGATTGTGGGTCAAGAGGAAGGCGCTACTAGAGATTTAGTT
Organism: Juglans hindsii; assembly: GCA_003123825.1. NCBI lineage: Eukaryota > Viridiplantae > Streptophyta > Magnoliopsida > Fagales > Juglandaceae > Juglans > Juglans hindsii. Next base: position 297,861 of record QEOW01001430.1, read on the forward strand.
GAGAATGAGGAAGAAATTTCTCGAGCTCCTACAAACTGTGAGAGTGACTTGTTTCCGAGTGAGTGCACACCACTTGTATATGAACCACAACAGCCTCAGCCGCGTAGAAGCACCCGTGAAAGTGTTCTCCATTGTCATTTTGAGATTAAAGGAGAAGCTTTTATGATAGCTCCACAAGATGATGATGAGCTTAGAACAATTCATGAGGTTCTCTCGTTTTCTACTAAAGATGAGTGGATGAAAGCATTAAAATATGAGATAGAGTCTATGAGGACAAATCAGGTCTGGGATTTGGTAGATCTACCATCAGGGCACAAGGCTATTGGGAACTAATGTGTTCTAAAGGTCAAGCGCAAGTTGGATGGATTAATAGAAACGTAAAAAACTCGCTTAGTGGCGAAAATATATACCCAACAGGAGGGTATATACTATGAGTAAACTTTTTCACCAATGGTGAGATTTCCTCAATTCGCCTGATTCTAGCTATAGTAGTATACATGGATTTAGAACTCTACCAAATGGACGTTAAGACAACATTTTTCAATGGAGAATTAGATGAGAAGATCTATATGGATCAACCCGTGGGTTTTGTGGTCAAAGGTCAAGAGTGCAAAGCGTGCAAGCTCAAACGATCTATATATGGTCAAAAGTAATCATCTAGACAATGATATCTTAGATTCCATTGAGTCATTCTCTCGAATGGGTTTACGATGATCACAGAGAACCATTGTGTCTATGTTAAAAGGTCGAAGAAGAGTTTCATTATGTTGTCATTGTATGTTGACGACATACTACTGGTTGGAAATGACAAAGGGTTGATAGTTGCCACAAAAGAGTGATTATCATTCAATTTTGAGATGAGAGATATGGGTGAGACAAAATACATTTTGGGAGTTAAGATCTACAGAGATCGCTCAAAGAAACTTTTGTGTTTGTCCCAACAGACTTACATTAAGAAAGTTCTCGAGCGCTTCCAAATGAGTGAATGTAAACCCATTGACACCCATATAATGCAAGAAGCGAGAACTTGTCCAAAGAGTTGTGTCCTAAGACTCAAAGAGAAATGGAAAAGATGGCTCGTGTCTCTTATGCTAATGTTGTGGGTAGCCTGATATATGCAATGATGTGTACTAGGCCAAACATATGCAATACAGTTGGTTTGGTGAGTAGATTCCAATCTAACCCCAGACTAGCTCACTGGAAAGCAGTCAAGAGGATTATGAGATATCTTAAGGAAACTGCTGACTATGTGCTGTGCTATCAAGGTTCAAATTTATAGTTGAGAGGTGACAGCGATGCTGATTAGTGAAGTGACCTAGATGAGCGCAAATCCACCACTAGGTATGTCTTTCTGCTCAATAATGGCGCCATTACATGGAGCAGTAAGAAACAACCTTGTATAGCCTTATCCATCATGGAGGCGGAATACATAGTCTGTTCAGCAACATTTCAAAAAGCTATTTGGTTACGGAGGTTCCTCAAGCATTTTGATATTGACACGAATACTTCGGATCCAGTGACGATATTTTGTAATAGCATGGCAGCTCTCGCATATGCTAAGGACTCAAAGTATCATGGAAGATCCAAACATATAAATATCAGATATCACTACATCAGATACATGGTAGGGCAAAAGGAAGTAGTCCCGAAACACCTTTTTACGAGTCGCATGATTGATGATCCCTTAACAAAGCCTATAGCAAGAGATGTTTTTTAGGCTCATGTTAAGAATCTAGGACTGTGTAGATTGTAAATGTAATTTGTGTTTTCAAGTAACATTGACATTGAGATGTAACATTTCTTTTGGGATATTAATACAATATGATTCAGTTATTGTCTTTCTTGTATTGTTTTTTCTAATATACACACAAAACATATGTCAACAGGCTTAGATCGGCTCACTCACATGAAAGATCGCTTCTAGCGCTTGAGTAGTAAATAGAGATGAGACATTGTGTCCTTAGATACTTGTCCAAAGGGATAAGTTGATTGACACAAAGATATGTCGCCTTAGTGGGCGCTAAGATGAGATTTATTGAGAGGACTATGCCTGGGTTACCCTACCATCTATGTAGCCTTTCGTTAGCCAAATGTGAGATCATCTTTGATACATTGAAGGGGAGCAAATGGAGGTACTCGAGTTAGACGCTTAAGGAGCGGCTAGACTAAGATCTGTATGGTGTTGATAAAGACATATGCTCTTTGAGAAAGAGAAATCCACCGTAGCATATGTTTCATATTATTTGTGCTTATTCGACGAAATGAGAAAGTGAGTAAATGGTTCCCTTCTTTCTCGTTGTGTGAGTCTCATTTCTCAGGACTTCAAACATTTCTCAAACATTTTTGTATCAAATCTTTTTGAGAGAGATGCCTTCACAAATATAAATATAAAAAAACAGTATTTAAGATTTGGGGAGTGAGATGAGATTCTTAGTTTTAAATGAAAGTTTAAAATATTATTTTTCAATATTACTATTGTTTCAATATTATTATTGTTTTAAGATTTGAAAAAATTGAATTGAGATTTTAAAAAGTTGAATTGTTTATTATATTTTTTATAGAGATGTTTTATCTCTCGTTTTTCAAAACCGAGTAAAATATTTTATTCAAATCATTTCACTACTATTCACAATCATTTCACTACAATTCACAAAACACTTCTGCATATTTCTAGTACAGCAGCACCAACCCCAACATTATTTTTGTTCCATACGCGTCTTATAGCATCGTTCTATGAAGAAACGTCATAAGACTTGTATGTAAAGCACGCAAGGGCTCCCTCCCATAATCAATTTCAGAAATTTTTCTTCTATGCTTTGACCGAACAAGTGGGCAGATGCAAGTGACTGATTCACCTCGAACACGTGGTCAACATGCAACAACAGATGCAAGTGACTGATTCACCTCGAACAAGTTCATGGGCTCATATGGGATGACACAGAAAGTTCAGCAAGCAACAACATAGATGTTCCCAAGTGACAGACAGACACACAGCACACCATGAAGAATGAAACCAACACATTCTCATTCAAGTTCATGGTCTTGACAATCGATTTTACATTGAGCTTCTTGAGATCTGTATATGACTGTCCACAGCCGACAGACATGACCAGTGCCCCAGATATGTAAACCATTGAAAGTGCAGCTCCAACCTACGCCATCAATTTCAGTTATACATTAGTCATAACAGATGATACAATGGACGCAAATCAAGCAATCAAAACTCTCAAACTCCTTGCGGTTTGAAGAGTAACTACCTTATCATCAATAGTATCGAAATTTGTGAGCAAGATCCCATCAACCAGTCCTGGACTAGCTGAAGTCGAATGGTCGGCTAATTTCTGTATACAAAACAAGTGTAGCTTAAATAACTCGATAAATAAAAGGTCCCAACATTAGATGACAATCCTAAATCTAAAAGTCATACCTGATTGAATCTTGAAAGTTGATCAACGGCATCATTTCCAACCAGTGCCTCTCCAACAAACAAGACCAGATCAGGATTGTTAAGGTAAATAAGCTTTGAGAGTGCACTCATCAACGGTTCATTATCCTGAAAAATGGAGTACATGTATCAAATGGCCATGATGGAGTAAAAACAAGTATGGCAGAGAAACACATAGCCCTAATTATCTATAAAAGCCAGAATAATACATATAGCAGATAACAGCACATATTTATATCATAAAACCAGCTAAGCGCGATACCTGCATTCGACCAGCTGTATCAAGAAGAACCACATCAGAACCATTATGTGTTGCCTCCTGGATTGACAATGGCAGGATCTTTCTCATAGCCCTTCTCAAATATAGGAATCTTACAAGAGAAAAAGGTGACAATTCAGCGAAAAGGGTCCAGCTTGTATTACTTACATATTTTATTCAACAAACAAATCCTCTCTGAGTAAAGAAGCCAAATAGCCTGGTAATAGGCTGTAAAATCAAATATTCTACCTGGAGCCTTCGCGCATGAGTCCGCAGCTGCTCAACCGCTCCAGATCGGAATGTGTCACAAGCAGCCATCATGACATTGATCTCGTGCTGCAGAAGCCAGTAGGAAACCTGCAAAGTGATTTTTTAAAGAAACTCTACACTAAAAATTCATAGAATATAATAAGTGTGCTCACAGGACCAATGTATGCAAATACACACGCACATGCATCCTCTACGATACAGAAGTAGGGGCTAGCTATATTAAATCTTAACATTAAATATTTTTTTTAATATTATTTGGGGAAGTCTCACTGTTCCATTTATGTTAAAAAAAAGTAGAAAAATAAAAAAGAGATGGCTTACCTGGCTAGATTAGTAGATTTCCCAACTCCATTAACGCAGACAAAAACAACAACATAAGGCTTCCTTTGTTCCCTGGCAGCATGCATATCCCTCAATATGTCAATATATAGAGCGCCTAGGAGTTAAAATACGAACAAGAGCATTTCCATTGCTGTCTGCAGTCATTGTTTCGTGCCAGGGTCTTAATCTTATCACAAAGAATCAAATGATGAGAAACGAAGCAGTTGAGATTAAAAAAAAAAAAAAAAAAAAAAAAAAAAAAAAAAAAAAAAAAAAAAAGAGAAAAAAAAAAAAGAAAAAAAAAAAAAAAAAAAAAAAAAAAAAAGATGAGAAAAAAAAAAAAAAAAAAAAAAAAAAAAAAGATGAGAAAAAAAAAAAAAAAAAAAAAAAAAAAAAAGATGAGAAAAAAAAAAAAAAAAAAAAAAAAAAAAAAGATGAGAAAAAAAAAAAAAAAAAAAAAAAAAAAAAAGATGAGAAAAAAAAAAAAAAAAAAAAAAAAAAAAAAGATGAGAAAAAAAAAAAAAAAAAAAAAAAAAAAAAAGATGAGAAAAAAAAAAAAAAAAAAAAAAAAAAAAAAGATGAGAAAAAAAAAAAAAAAAAAAAAAAAAAAAAAGATGAGAAAAAAAAAAAAAAAAAAAAAAAAAAAAAAGATGAGAAAAAAAAAAAAAAAAAAAAAAAAAAAAAAAAAAAAAAAAAAATGGGATGGATTCACAAACCTGCACTGTTGAAGATATCCTTTTAAACGAAGCCAACTTTTTCCCTTCAAGACTCGCTGCCACTGATTCACAGAGTTTCTCTGCTATCTCCTCAGCCTGTGATGTAATAACCAGGAGCTCTAAGTAGCAAGCTGAGTGTATTTGAGAGTACAGAGATAATAAAGCAAATATGAAACATAGTAGATCACTGAAGCCAAAAGGCAAACATACCACATTCTTCGTCATAAACCTATCCTTGAGGGCTTTCAAAGCTGGTTCCAGGTCTGACTTCTCCAGATTTGCTTTGCCCGCAATACTGAACATACAAAAGTGAATAATTAATGAAGCAAGTATCTGATAATGTCAAGACAGATTTCAACCAAAAAATGAAATGGTAAGGCGACAGCCCATTTTAATGCTAAAAGCCTGAAGTTTACAGTTGGTTCATGGGTTCTTCCAAAATACAAAAACAAATATGAGATTTCTGCCATCAACAAGATAAACTTCAAGGAAGCCTACTTGTACAGCAGGCTTTTGAAAAATAGATAAATAAATCACTACAAAGAAAAAAATGATTTCTCCCAATAATTCCATGAGATAATTTATTTATTTCTTCTTTTATAACATAATTGTAAGAAGGACGGGGGGGAGGTTGAACTGCTCAAGGGAAACTTAGGCACTTAAACTTCATTTACAGTTTAATGGCACTGTCTAAATTGAAAAATAAGTAGATTTTAAAGGAAGTAACGATGTAAAAACTAAATTCTGGCCCAAAACATTATATTGAATTGTTGAAACAACAATCGCCGGGATGGAGATGAAGAACTCAATATCATATTTTTTCATGAAGAAAGACAATGTTGAAAAACTCAAGCAATATCCTTCAAATAACTATGCCTAAAACTACAAAGATTGCAGATAGTGAATGGAAGTCATAAAAATAAAATTACGTGTATGCTCTAAATTAAGTCATACATGCACACACAATAACCAAAGGATTGAAATTAATAAACTAACCTTTGGAACATTGTTGAAAAGTACCACCCCTTCTTCTTAGTTTCAGGCTTGTTGTCTTTCCCAACTTCCTCATCTTCTTCAGCCTCCCTTTCACTGCTAAAAATATCTCCCTTGTCCATCATACTTTCACCATGATCTGCTGCAACAACCTTTATATTGTCCCCATTCTCACCTACATCATCTGTGAAATCCAATTTTGCCAGTGGAGGTGAATCGTCCCAAACTGTATTCTTCTTTGTTATCTTTTTCTTTGGCTCTGCCTTAGAGCCCTTGCTAACAAGGGTTTCGGCTTTCTTCCCACCTTTAGCTCTAAGCTTCTGAAGCTTATTTACATCAAAAGCCCCAGCTAGCGTCGGAGCTCCCATTTCCTATACCGTTAACACCACCATTCAACTTAGAATCTTCATTATGAACATAGTTACCATTGGAGTGCCCATTCTCCAAGTTGTGGCCTTCCGTATTATCACCATCCCCACCAACATTGGGGGAAGTACTTTCACTCTTTTTGTTACTTACTCGTTCAAATCTAGCATTTTGCATCTGCCCTTGCTTCTTACTCTTATTTAGAGGCTTGCCCACCACCTGCTTTAATCTCTTCAAATCTTCAGAACGAGCTTCAGCTTCCTTTTTCAGTTGCCTAAAAGTTTCATCAAAATCTTCAGCACGACGCCCAACGGAGCACTCTTGCATTCTCTTCATGCTTCTCTACCGAACAGAGCCCGAGTTCCAAATCTACATTTGGATTCTCATCGCTGCTTTCTGGATATAATTCAATAATTCTTGTTTCTGAAGAAGGCTGGATGTTAACACAGGGACTCCAACTTGCAACATCTTGCAATGTATTGATCTCCTTCTGCTTGCGTACCACCCGGATTCCAAAACTTCTAATTAGGACTCTACCTCTGATTTGAAACTTAAGTTGCAGAATTCCTCCCACTGATTTGAACTGCTCTACATGATCTAGTTTGTGGTAATACAACAATAAATCATCTGAGTCCCTGTAAAACATGTTATATACTTGTCATACTGAAATACACCATTATAGTATATCTTGACGTGCATAGGATTAGTGATGGAAAACCCTTGGGAGGGATCGGACTGAACAGCAGCACATGCAATGAATCCTTTAATCTCATCTGAATACACCAAATTAACATTTATCCCATCACATACATAACTACTGGGAATCTCTAGCTTGCAATGGTAGTCCCAATCTGGAATCTTATTTCCCGAAAATGTAAGGCTACAATCTGCATCCTGGTCCTCTAGATTTTCCTGTTGAACAAGCCAGCATCATAATTTGTAGTAGACAATTAAGGTACACAGTACTACGAGGGAGAGAGAGAGAGAGAGAGATACCTGAAACCGTATAGGATTTACAACCATTTTATGGCATCCACTCAAGTTAACCAAACTTAGGTTACGTAAGCTGCTTGTATTGAATTCAAACTTCTTTGATACCTCAGGAAAAATCTCCAATGACCTGCATCCACGAGCATCTAGGATTTCTATATTTGGAGGAAGTTCTGCGATTTCCTTAAGTTGTTCGCAATATGACAACTCAAGCTCCCGTAATCCAACAAATCTTTTGATCCACTTAGGAAGGATAACATTATTGCTTTCACATATATTTAAAGTTTTCAATGTGGAATAGCGGCCAATTGACAGACTAAAATGATCTATTTTCGATAGTGTCCGTGTGGAAAGAGACAAAGATTCTAGGTCCGGAAACGCTATATATATTGAGGAGGGTATAAAGGGACTTTGCGTTTCATGTGACCAGCAACTGAAACTAAGCCCACATAGATGTTCCAACTGAGAAATGCTGTTTAGGAGATGCCAACTTAATTTGTAGCATCCGTTTATAACTAAATACTCAAGGCTAGTAAGATTCCCAATAGATGAAGGCAATTCTTCTATAGCAGTCATGTCCTCTAGTGAAACAAATGTCAAACGTTTCATTTCACTGTCAATTTCAGGAAACTTCTTCAGCCTTTCGCAACAAGAAAGACGAAGGTGTTTTAGAGATCTCAACTTGAGTGATTTTGGAAATCTAGTAAGGCTGTGGCAATTGACAATTGACAAGTTGACGAGTTTATCAAGGAAGCCAATAGATTGATGTACCTCAACTAAGTTATTGCAATAGTCAATGTTCAAATCCTCTAGAGTTTGGAGTCCCGACATATCAGGAATCTTTGTTAAGAATTTACATTTAGAGAATCTCATAATTTTCAAATTCTAGAAACTCTGCGAAGAAATAAAACAAAACAAAGGAAAATAGCTTAGATTGTAGAACCTTACTGCAGGATATAAAAGAAAGAAATAATTATACCTTCAATCCGTCTCCCAATTCTTTGAACAAGCTTTCATATATTTTTAAAACGACGAGTTTATTTCCATTAAAGTTTGTGGGAAAGAATAACCAGGATAACTATGCCAATCAAGTACTCTTAATTCGTTGGAGAGATAATTAGGCTCTCTTAAAAAACGTGCATTGCGATTTATAAATATCCTCAGCTTTTTCATCGCCGAGAAAGTCTCAGAATTCAAATCTATCCGGTCTTGTTTTGGAAACTCTATCAATATGCCTTGAATCTTGTTTGTTCCCTAGTAAGACAATGCAAACAAAATCAAATCAGCATAACATTTTTCATATTTTACCACTTGCTAGAATCATAATTTTGTTTATATATATATACATTGCGCTTGTACTTTCCTTTTCTATTTTTTTTTAAACTTAATGTTTGATTTTTATTTTTAGATTGTCTCAAACTAAGGCCTTGATCACTTTCACAAAAATTTTCATCTTATCTCATCTCATCTTATCTAATCATTATAACTTTTTCCAATTCTTATACAAAATAAAATAAACAATTTAATTTTTTCAAATCTCAAAACAAAAATAATATTAAAAAACGAAAACAAGTTGAGCCTAGGTGATTCAACACAAAATGTCCTTGTTTGCTTTCACTTTTACCTACCAATTTTATCTTTTATATAAGAAAAAAGCTGGATACTAAAAAAAAAAATTGTCTCAATGTAACCAAAAGTTCTTTTTTTTCCCCCTCTTAAGGCATTCTACTCATAAACAAAATACCTATTATGAGATTAATACGTGGTAGATGTACTCATACAGATAAATGGGTGCAGTATATGTAATCTCAATCCAATTTTACAATCAAAAGATGAAATGTGTTTTTTTAATGCAACTCTTACCTTAGTTTCTTCAAGTACATGACGAATGTCTTCATGAAACCACAACCTACTACGTTTCTCAGGTTCTTCGGGTGATTCTTGACGAACAATTTCTCTACCCATATCTTTGAGCAAGTCATGCATGATTAATCTGCCCCACTCACTAATGGTAATGAGAGACTTATCCACAAGTACTTTGATACCACAATTAGGAAAGAAACCACAACCATCAAATACTTTAGTAACATATTCTTCTTCCTCACCTGTCAAGAAACATGCAATATCCAACAAAATACTCTTCTCGCTTTCATCCAAGCCATCATAACTTATTCTAAGCTTTTTAAGAATATCTTTGGGAGGAATTTTTTTGTACTTTTCTAAAGCACTACTCCAATAATGAATGTCCCTACTATATAGATCCGAGCCTAGCACCGTTAAGGCCAACGGAAGGCCCCCAACGTAATGGAGTACATTTTTTGTGATTTCTACAAAATCATGGCTAGGATTTTTATTTTTGAAGGCATTCCAACAAAAAAGCTGAAGAGCTTCGTCACGATCCAATTCCTTCACCTTATATCGTAAATGAACATTATTACTAGTTAATAAATGTTCATCCCTAGTTGTTATAATGATTAAACTTCCTAAACCAAACCAATCAAATCCTCCAAGTAGGGTTTCAACTTTGACTGATTGATCCAAGTCGTCAAGAACTAAAAGAACCCTTTTACTCCAAAGCATTTTTTTTATGAGACCCATTCCTTCCTCTTCATTTCTAACCTTCAAACTCCAGTCACCGAGGATCTCGCAAAGAAGTGTAAATTGCAATTGAATTAAACCATACTCACTCTTTGAAGTTTCTCTCACGTTTGCAAGAAAGCAACAATTTTCAAACTGGTCAGTAAATGTGTTGTAGATTTCTTTAGCCAGATTTGTCTTACCTATTCCTCCAGTTCCATAGATCCCTAGAATGCGTGTATCATTCACTCCCACACGTAGAAGTATATCATGGATGTCACGTACTCTAGATTCCATTCCGACTGGATGCTTGGCAACGTCATATAAAGATTTAGGCTTTACTACTTTAGAAACGTCTCGAACAATTTCTTGAATAAATTCCGGTTCGGTCCTACCAATGCAAAAAAAAAAAAAAAAAAAGGTGATCTCTTGAGCTTTCACAATAAAGAAACAAAATAAAATGAGTTCTAATTTAATGATGAGTTCCTAAATTTTTATATGCGGTACGTAGCAAATGGCAATGATCTATTTAATGAACTTTTTTGCTTCCATTCTCGAATTCAGTTTGCCTTCTTAAGAAGTAGGGAGCTTTTGATTTAATGATGAGTTCCTAAATTTTGATATACACATACATACAATTGTGTTATAAATATGTATTATGATCATATTTTTGTTTTTAAATGAAGGCATACGAGGGAGTAGAAGTAGTATACCTATCTCCTAAAGTGAATCCAGACAAACCGGCCACTTCTGTTAGGGTTGCTTTCCACCTCTCCACCTTCGACTCATTCTTGAACCTTTCTTTAAGTTTAGCCAATGCTTTTCCGAAACTCTCTCTCTGATGTCGCACTTCTGTTGGATTTACACCGTAAAACACTGGTAAAACTTTTTGTTGCTTCGTTTTTCTACACTCTAGGATCTTCATCAACTCATCCAAACACCATGTGGATGATGCATAGTTTTTTGAGAGGACGACAATTGAGATCCTTGAGCTCTCGATAGCTTTGAGAAGTTCTTCTGAGATTTCCTCCCCACTTCGAAGCTTGTAATCTATGTATGTGTTTATTTTCTTTCGATCCAATGCTTGAAGGAGATGGGCAGTGAAATTTTGACGAGTATCTTCACCCCTAAAACTCAAGAATACATCATAAGTCCACCAACGAGTGAAGGAAGAAAGGGAAGAGGTAGAAGCACCTTGAAAGGCCATCAGAGTTTATCTATGACTGATTATCATAAAACAACTCTGCTTAAATTGAGTTAGAAGCCGCGTTGCATCATTTAATATATTACGTAAAAGTTGAATATTTCACGCTCAATGAGATATTAGGGGTTTCTTGGCATCTTCTTTGAGGAACATTTGATGGAGACAAATAATAAATAACACAAATGATCCTTAGCTTTTGGCAGCTTCGAAGGAACATAAATAACACCCATAGATGACATGGTCAAATATTCATGACTTTGAGAGTCAAAAGTTATTTTTAAAGAGAAACAAAATGATATATAGTACTCATGACATGGTCAAATATTCAACTTGCTCTGCCTTTGAGTTACTTTCTCAATGCTGTCTGGCACTCAAACTCAAAGCCCTCTAGAAGTCCTCAGGCACTTGTCCAATTGATAAATTTCAGTCCTTACCATAATGTGGTGTAGAACTTCACTTATAGATTACATGTGATTTATAACAAAATCAAACAAACAACAAATACTCTTTGTACAACTCTTATCTCTACGACTTATAGATGACATGTGATTCACTTATAGGTGCCATCAATTTGCTGAATTGTGTTCATAATGTCTGGTATGGAAGATTGCGTTTGTTTTAATTCTAATTTTTTGTGCAAAGATAGTTACTATAACTACCGATCAGATTAGAGAAACAATGCCTTGCAGTATGACATATTACATACGAGCAATTGATCTTTCCTTCTTTCTTTTGAACCTGCTCGATTTCCTTTACCTCTTCATCATTTTCAAATCTTCAGCACGAGCTTGATCAGCTCAATATAATATTGCAAATCCTTTGAGATTGTATCCTTCCATTACTTTTACTGATCTATAAAATAAAATACAACTCTGTTATAATCTTGTTCATAATATTCATATTCTTTGCTGTTTCCCACGTACAACCGGCCACCCTCTCCTTTCTTCCCAAAAATGCCTCCATCGTGACTTGTAGAGTCAAATACATCTTCAAAAGTCATTTTCAAAGGGAGAAATAAAATTATATATACTACTCATGATGACATGGTCAAATATTCAACTTTCTTCAATTCAACTTTCTTCAAAATTCCACCCCGGGAGAAGGGAAAGAGAGAGAGAATTTTCACAAGGCAAACCGATGAACGGTCCCAGATCAAACTCCCCTATCATGTATGGGTACAAGCTGGACATGATGATACTGAATTTAGCAACTCAATGCCAAAACACAAAAACCTCAACCAAAATATTACTATAGATCGATTAATCACTAATGGAATTAGATATGTATATGTTAAATTAGATGGATCTTGTTGATATTTGGATAACGTATATATGTACGTGTGTACGTACGTATATATGTGTATGTACGTATGTGTGCGCGCAGAGTACTGTTTTAATAATTAACCATTATTGCTTGGTGTTAATTTCTAATTGACTAAGCCTACAATATGTTAAATAATGTCTACCTTGTGAGTAAATAATCAGAGGTATATATAATTAATTAGCATATTAATTTGTTTGTTTGTGGTAATTCAACAATACATTACCTGAGCCCATTGAAATACCTTACGTATACATAGATCAATATTGATATATACCATTATAGTAGATCCTGATAAGAATTTTACTGGATTGCCCTTGGGAGGGTTTGAGCTCAACAACATGCGCGCAACACTCGATTCCTTTAATAATTATATCTCATCTCATCTCATTTCTTCCAAAACATTACTTACATATAAACATTTTCAAGCTAATCATTACAGTTTGTTCAAATTAATCATTACAATTAATCATTCCTTTAATCTCATCCGAATAGAGCAAATCAACATTTATCACACTTACATAACCTTTTGGAGTCTTCAGCTTCCCAGAAATATAAGGGTACAACATGGATGGGCCTCTGGATTTTCCTGCTGAACAAGCATCATGATTTTTAGTAGACAAAGGTAGACAGAATGAGAGACCTCAAATCGAGTTTAACCTACGTAAACTGCTTGTTTTGGATTCAAATTTCTTTGATACTTTAGGAAAACTCTCCAATGACATGCATCCAGTACTGGCGTCTACCTCTTCTATATTTGGAGGAAGTTATGAGATTTCTTTAAGTTGCTTGCAATAATTCAAAGTAAGATCCCGTAATCGAACAAATCCTCTGATCCACTCAGCAAGTATAACGACATTGATTACCGATATATCTAAATTTTCCAATGCGGAATAGCAGGCAATTAACAAAACCAAATCTATTTTTGATAGAAATATTCAGTGAAGATTCAACTTTTGCAATTTCTGAAACACTGAATTCATTGGAGGAGGTGACGAGATCAATTCTGTAAGAGAGGAGGGTAAGCGATTTTTTCTTTTGTCTGAATAACAACCGAGATTGAGATATCTGAGATGTTGCAGCTGAAGAATGCTGTTAGGGATATGCCTTAATTTGTAGCACTCACATAAATCTAAATATTCAAGTCTAGTGAGATTCCCAATAGATAGAGGCAGTTCTTTTATAGCAGTGCCATTAATTTGAACAGATCTTAAACATTTCATCTCACTCTCAATTTCAGGGAATTTTTCCAGCCTTTTGCAATAAGAAAAACTAAGCATTTTTAGAGATCTCAACTTGAGGGATCTTGGCAAACTAGTAAAATTTCGGGAAAAGGCAATTGTCAGTCCAACGAGTTTATCAAGAAACCCAATAGATTGATATACCTCAACCAAGTTTGCGCAAGAAAGAATTTCCAATCTCTCTAGACTCTAGAGCCCCAACACATCGGGAATTTTTGTTAGGAATTTACATTCAGAGAATCTCATAGCTTTCAAATTCTGAAAACTCTGTATAAAAAAAAAAAACAAAAGAAAGAAAAATATGTTAGCTTGTAGAAAGTTTACAACGTATATACATAGATAGTTTGTAGAAAGAAATAATTGTATCTTCACTCCATCTCCCAATTCTTTGAGGAAGCTTTCACTCATTTTTAAAACAATGAGTTTCTTTCCATGAAAGTTCAGCAGAAAAGATGGACTAGGATAGGCGTGCCGGTCAAATACTCGTAACTCATAAGAGAGATAATTAAGCCTTCTTGAGAAACGTGTATTACGATTTATAAATATCCTGAGCCTTGTCATCTTCAAAAAGGCTTTAGGATTCAAATTTATCAAGTCTTGTTCCGGCAACTCTACCAATATGCCTTGAATTTCGTTTGTTTCCTAGTAAGACAATGCATAATACGCCAACAAAATCAGAGCATAAAGTGCTTCATATTTTACCACTTTCTAGAATCATAATTTTGTTTATATATTTTGCGCAAAGTTTTTTTTTTCTAAAGAAAAGAAAGTCTAAAGGGATCAATGTTGATTTTTAGTTTTAGAATGTCTCAAACTAAGTGGTCAAATATTCATGACTTCGAGAGTCAAAAGTCATTTTTAAAGAGAAACAAAATGATATATAGTTCTGGTCAAATATTCAACTTTCTCCAAAACCCACCTCGGAAGAAGGGAAAGAGAGAGAATTACAAAATGATATATAGTACTCATGACATGGTCAAATATTATATTTGTCCAAAGTTGCTCTGACTTTGCCTTTGAGTTACTTTCTCAATGTTGTGTCTGGCACTCAATCCAAAGCCTTCTAGAAGTCCTCAGGCACTTGTCCAGTTGATAAATTTCAGTCCTTACCATAATGTTGTATAGAACCTCACTTATAGATGACATGTGATTTATAACAAAATCAAACAAACAACAAATACTCTAATCTCTATGACTTATAGATGACATGTGATTCACTTATAGGTCCCATCAATTTGCTGAATTGTGTTCATGATGTCTGGTATGGCAGATTGCGTTTGTTCTAATTCTAATGTCCCAAACTAAGTGATCAAACACAAAATGTCAATGTTTGCTTTCACATTTATCTATCAATTTTACCTATTCATAAACGAAAAAACCAAGATACTGAAAAAAATATAAAAATTTTAAAAATTTAAAAAAAAAACTGTCTAGTTGTAAGCATTGACCAAAATACTTATTTCTTTATTCTCTTCTACTTATAAACCAAATACCCACTATGAGAGAAATGTATGGTAGATGTACTCATATAAATAAATGGATGTATGCGTGTACATATGTATTTCTGAATCCGTTTGTACAATCAAAATATAAAATATGTTTATGCAACTCTTACGTACCTTAGCCTCTTCTAATACATAACGAACATCTTCATGAAACCATAACCTAGTGCGTTTACCGGGTTCTTTTGATTCTTGACGAACAATTTCTCTACCCATATCTTTGAGCAGATCATGCATGACTAATCTGCCAGACTCCATGGTTATGAGAGACTTATCCATTAGTACTTGGAAACCAATACCAGGAAAGAAACCAGAAGCATCAAGTATTTTAGTAACATATTCTTCTTGCTCTCCTGTAAAGAAACATGCAATGTCCAAGAAAATATTCTTCTCACTTTCATCCAAGCCATCATAACTTATTCTAAGTCTTTCTTGAATATCATTATGAGGAATTTTTTTGTACTTTTCCATAGCACTTCTCCAATAACGAATGTCTCTACCACATAGATAGGAGCCTAGCACCATTAAAGCCAATGGAAGGCCCCCAGCATAATGCAGTACATCTTCTACAAGTTCTACAAAATCATGGTAAGGTTTTTCATTTTTGAAGGCATTCCAACAAAACAGTCGAAGAGCTTCGTCATGACCCAATTCCTTAACCTTATATCGTAAATGAACATTATAACTAGTTAATAAATGTTCATCTCTTGTTGTTATAATGATTATACTTCCTAAACCAAACCAATCACATTCTCCAAGTAAGTTTTCAATTTGGAACAATTGATCCACATCATCAAGAAGTAAAAGAACCCTTTTGCCAAAAACATTCTCCTTTACGAGATTGATTCCATCATCAATATTTTCAACCTTCAAACTTCTTTCTCTGAGTATTTTATGAAGAAATGTCTCTTGCAATCGAATTAAACCATGCTCTCGCTTTGAAGTTTCTCTCACGTCTGCAAGAAAGCAACTATCTTCAAACTGATCAATTAATGAGTTGTAGATTGCTTTAGCCAGACTTGTCTTACCGACTCCACCAGTTCCAAAGATCCCTAGTATGCGTGTAGCATTCACTCCCTCTCTTAGAAGCTTTTTATGGACGTGTTGTACTCTAGACTCCATTCCGACGGGATGCTTGGCAACATTTAAATATTTACCATTTACAAACCTTAACACCTCTCGAACAATTTCTTGAATAATTTCAGGTTCATTCCTAGAAATGGCAAAAATAAAATAAAATAAAAGAATAATGAGTTAAGTAGCAAGGGGCTTATGAACTAAGGAGCTCCTAGATTTAGAAATACACACACACACACACACACATATATATATAAATATACATTTATATACTCCGACATACATACACAAGTATTATAAAGATGTGTTATGATCAAATCGTGTTTTATAAATGAAGGCATAAGAGTGGGTAGAAGTAAAATACTTGTCTCCTAAAGTGAACCCAGACAAATTGGCCACCTCTGTAAGGGCTACTTTCCACCTCTGCACCTTCATCTCATGCTTGAACCTATCGTTAAGTTTAGTCAATGCTTTTCCAAAATTCTCTGTTTGATGTCGTACCTCTGTCGGATTTACATTGTAAAACACTGGTAGAACCTTTTGTTGCTTTCTTTTTTTGCACTCGAGGATCTTCGTTAGCTCATCCAAGCACCATGCGGATGATGCATAATTTTTTGAGAGTATAACAATTGAAATCTTTGAACTTTCAATAGCCTTGAGAAGTGCAGGTGAAATTTTCTCTCCTCTTGGAAGCTTGTCATCTATGTATGCGTTTATAGTTTTTCGAAGCAAAGCATCATATAGATGGGCAGTGAAGTTTTGACGAGTATCTTCACCTCTAAAGCTTAAGAATACATCATTTGTCCACCAATGAAAAATAGGAGAAAATGAAGAGGAGGAGGCACCTTGAATGGCCATTAGAGAAGTAATTGTGTATCTATGATTAATTGATTACTACTTAATATAGAGAACGACTCCACTTAAACTGGGAAGTTTGTATGGCAACTTGACATGATGAGGAGTTTTTTGGCAACTTTGTATGGCAATTTTGGTTCACTTTTTTATTATTATTATTATTATTATTTGATATTAAGTGGCAACTTTGTATGGCAACTTTGGTTGACTTGGCTTCTTATGCAAGAACAAGAAATTCACTTGAAGGCATTTAGGATGTGTGTGGATGTTGAAGTGAGTTGAGTTGAGTTAAGTTGTGATGATAAAATATTGTTAAAATATTATTTTTTAATATTATTATTATTTTGAAATTTAAAAAAATTGAATTATTTATTATATTTTGTATTGAAATTTGAAAAAATTGTAATGATGAGTTGAGATGAATTGAGGTGAGTTTGGTAACCAAACGCACCCATGAATGCTGCCAGCTTGAGTCTTGTCTAGTCTATTAAGTTGGGCTAATTTTACTTATAATTATTTACGTAAATATCAAATAATTGTTTTAAAAAAGAGTGAAATTTATTATTAAAAAATTAATTTTTTTTATGTTGATTTTATATTTTATTTTTTTTAAAGTGATTATACAGTGATTATATAATTCACATTATAAATATATTTTCTCATTAGTTGGCAATCAGATGAGATAATTTTAAATAAAAATTAAATAAAATATTATTATAATATTATTTTTAATATTACTTCTTTTTAAAATTTAAAAAAATTAAATTAAAATTTTAAAAAAATGAATTATTAATTTTATTTTATAAAAAATTTATGATAATAAAATAAAATAATAAAACACTTTCTAAATCTATACGTAACTTATAAGTTTTTTGAATGTCTTTTCATTGTTTGAGCTCTGAAAATAGGAAAATGATAGAGCGCTGGTGGCTCCCGCTGGAGTCATCGCTGACTCTATCACGTGTTTTTTTATAATTATTTTTATATTGATGTTGTTAAAAATTTTAAATATTAAAAAATAAATAAAAAAATTATAATATTATTAAAAAATACTTCAGTAAAAAAATTATTTTTTTATTTTACTTCATGATTAAAGAAGTATTTTTTTAAAATTTTTTTTACTTCATAATCAAGTAAGTACTTTTTTAATAATATTATAAATTTATTTTATTTTTTTAAAATATTTAAAATTATTAAAAACATTTATATAAAAATAATTGTAAAAAAAAATATATAAAAAAATACATGCTAAGCCAGCGGTGGCTTCCAGCGGTAGCCATCACTCCTGAAAATATTGACGGATGTTTATATTCTCGCGTTCACACGGGTAGTACACCTGTCAGATATCAGATGGGTATTGATGGCTACTTTCATTAATTACATGTATGATGGTGCCACATAAGTTCAAAAAACAATACTTCATCGAATAGTACAAGTTGCGTAAAAGTTTAAAAATAATTGCTGTCTATATAATTTTTAAAGTTTTATTAAATAATTTTAATATAAATAGATGATGGTATTATCATCAATACAATAAATGGAATTTTCATTTTTTTCTATGTTGACTATTTAATTTTTTATCACTGCTCAAATTATAAATGTAATTCACTTTTAACAAAATTTAAAATAAAGGAACAATATTATTATTTTTAAGAACAAACTCAAATAAGAAATATTATTATTACTTCTACATAAAATAACAGATTTTTTAAAGTTTCTTTTCACTTTTGCTAGCTTTAATTTGGTGGGTTTTAATTTTTAAGAAATATTATTTTATTAAAAATTTGTGAATTGGTTGAAGATGGATTGTGATTTGTACAACTTCTCAATTATTTATTGATGGATATAATTAACAAATATATTTCAAATGCATAAATCAAGTGAAAAGTCCAAATGAATAAAAAAGATGAGTCTTTCTGGAAGTGAGTTTGTACGTTTTCGTAGCATTCTAAGATTTTATTTGAATTGTGAGATGAGTTGATTTTATATAGGTTAAATAAAATATTATTATTATTTTGAGATTTGAAAAAATTAAATTGTTAATTATATTTTATATGAAAATTAGAGAAGGTTCTAATAATGAGATGAGATGGATTGTGAATATTTTTGTATACAAACGAAGTAGTCTAGTTTACTTTCAAGACTAAAATTTAAAATTTTAAAAATTTTAAAAATCTCTTATCTGGTTATTACAATTTTTTTAAATTCTCATATAAAATAAAATAAATAATTTACTTTTTTTAAATTTAAAAATAAAAATAATATTAAAAAATATATTTTAATAATATTTTATTTAACTTTTTAATTTTAATTTTAAGAATAATGCTATATAGTATCTACTGTAGTAGTGCACATAATACACACATTATAATCTACTAATTTCTTCTCTCTAGATAAATGATTGGAATGATATTATATAGAATGTGCAAAGTAGCTGCTCCCAAGAGTGACTTTTTCCAAAATTATTTCTTCTAGAGATGACTATTTGTTTGTCTTGGTTGCACACCGTCATGGGACCCATGATGGTCACCTTGAAGCTTCCTGAAAGTAAGGGTGTAACCGGTCCGGTCCGGTCCGGTTTTGAACAAAATCTAAGACCGAACCGGTATGTACCGGTTTTGTATTTTCCAAAACCGATTACGCACCGGTTACCCTCCTAAACCGGTACTTCCGGTTTTACCGGTTTCCGGTCCGGTCCGGTCCGGTTTTCCGGTTTTTTAAAAATGTAAATTTCATAGTTTGTCATTAAAAATTTGTTTATAAAATAAAAAAACTGATTTAAAAAAATCTGTTTTACAAATTGTTATTACAAAAAATCTGTTTTAACTTTAAATAAAAAAATCTGCTTTACTAAAAATTACTTCAATAAAAAATCTGTTTTACTACAAAAAATCTGTTTTACTATAAAAAATCTGTTTTACTAAAAAATCTGATTCACTCCAAAAAATTGCTTTACTAAAAAACTGGAAAAAAATCTGAAAAAAACTGGAAAAAAACTGTTTTACAAACTTATAAATATAATCTATTAGACTATATAATAGATTAATAGTATTAATATTAGTCTATTAGTATAGTTATATTATATATATTAGTATTAGTTATAGTAATTTAGTATAACTATATTAGTATAATTATAATTATAGTCTATATTAAACTATTAGTATTAGACTATTAGTTAAATAGTTATAGACTTGTATATTAGTATAGCTATATAATATATTAGACTATATAATAGTATTAATATTAGCCTATTAGTATAGTTATATATTAGTATTAGTTATAAACTATATATTAGTATTAGTTATAAACTTTTAGTGATTTAGTATAGCTATATTAGTCTAAGTATAACTATAGTCTATAGTGATTTAGTATCACTATAGTCTATAGTGATTTAGTATAACTATATTAGTATAAGTATAACTATAGTCTATATTAAACTATTAGTATTAGACTATTAATTAAATAGTTATAGACTTATATATTAGTAAAGCTAAATAATATATTAGACTATATAATAGTATTAATATTAGTATAGTTATAAGTTATATATTAGTATTAGTTATAAACTATATATTTAATATTAGTATTAGTTATAAACTTTTAGTAAAATCTTTTAGTATTAATTATTAGTATAACTATAGTCTATATAGTCTATATTAGACTATTAGTATTATTTATAAACTTATATATTAGTATTAACATTTAATGTAATAATTTATAAATTATAATATGAAATTATTTCATATATGAATATATATAATTATATATATTATATAGAAAAATTTCACATATAAATTTATAATTTTATATATTAATATATATATATATATATAATATATTGTATAAAACTTAATAACTTATATATAAAAATATTTTTTTTTGTATATTTTTTTATGAACCGGTCCGGTCCGGTCCGGTCCGGTTCCAAAAATCTTAAAACCGGAACCGGACCGGAACCGGCCGGTTTTAGGATTTTTGGAACCGGTCCCGGACCGGACCGGTTCAAAACCGGTAAAACCGGTCCGGTCCGGTCCGGTCCGGACCGGTTTTCCGGTTTTCCGGTTTAAAATTACACCCCTACCTGAAAGTCTGATGCCTTTATGCCAGAGGTTGAAAAATGCCTGATCTTGGATGCTAACGGAATATGCTAAATTGCAATCATCATCACCGTCGTTATCATCATGATGGTCGTGAAAACTTGAAACCAAAATAAGAATGGGGAAATACTAAAATATAGCCTGCCCGGTTGAACATATCATCGCAAGCCCAAGCCCATGCTGCAAGCCCAATTAAGGTAAGAAATCTCAACTCAATTGGATTTTACCATTGCAATATTCACATTGAAGAAAATGTTTGCTCAATAATGCTACATATTACACTTTTATTTTGTTATATAAGATATGTACTTTTATTACTTTTAGATAATATTTAAAAAATAAATTAAAGACAGATGGATAATACTACCTCATTATAATAAGATGAAAAGAAGAATGCAAGCAGCTACCCGAGAAATTTCCATCTCTCTCCGGATGAGTTTTCTTCCCTCTGAGTAGATTTCCTTACCCACCCTCACTGAACCAAAATCCTTCAAAAATCTAACCCCTCCTTACCCCACAACACCCAGAATATATATGACTTCCACCCAACAAAAGTAAATACCTACCCCACCACACCAACCCCTCAAACATGAAAGAAACGCCACCTGTCATTGACTGCCTTATCTCACAAATTGAAACTTTATCCTGGGATAATATTATCCTTCAACACGCAACTAAAGTAATAACAAATCGTACTCTGGTGGGCAAGCTTGTCTCCTCAAAACCTTTAAATAAAGTACCTTTCACACCATCATAAAAGCTATATGGAGTTTCATCAGAGGACTCGGTATAGAAGACCTTGAACAGAATACCTTTCTCTTCACCTTTCCCACCACACATGACAAAAACAAAATCTTCAACCAAAGACCCTGGAATTTCAAGGGGTACCACATAATCCTTAAGGAATGGTTGCTAGGCCAAAGTTTACACGAAGTTGATCTAAGGTACTTAGCTTTTTGGATCCAAATACACGGACTTCCCTTGGAAATGATGACATAAGACAATGCTGAAAAGATTGGGAGAGTTCTGGGCAGTCTACTACAGTTCGACCACTGAGCCCCATGAATAGTATCAATATCTCAATAAACAACCAACCTGTTCTCAAACAGTTTCAGAATCAGCCAATGAAAAGGCAAACAAATTCTTCAAAGCAAGGGAAAAGCAAGCAACCTAAACTCAAAGCTCCATCAAAGTATGCTCGTCAAAGGCAATAGCAGTGCTTTCTCAGAATTTGGCTCTGTTTTTCTTCTACCTGCGAACCAGCCATGCAGCGCTCCAAAAATCCCATGCAAAACTACTCCAACACATGGCGCTCTACCAGACCAGCAGACAGAACATTCAAATGGTATAAATGAAAGCTGCGGAAGTAAGATACAATTTCAAAATCCTTCAATTACCTCACTTCTGAATTCCTATAACCATGTGGCCCCAACTGCATCACACATAGCACATCCATACACAGTTAACCCGCAATCAAAAACCCAAAAAGCACCCCAGCCTTTAATTCATCCCATCTAGTTTCTGAACCAAAACATAGCCCTCTATGAACAACGAAGCCTCAACTCTGAATCCTCGAAACAAAAGCTCGAAAGAAAAGGAACGTCTCCAACTCTCAAGTAATGATCATAGTGGCAGGGTCTGAACTGCCACCAGAGCATCCATGAAGATTCTGACTTGGAATTGCCAGGGTATTGGTCGATCCCGTGCAATTAGAAATCTCAAGGCCAATATCAGGACCCATAATCCAGATGTTATCTTCCTTTCTGAAACTCTTTTGCAGAATGTAAATGCAGCTTCTGTTGTAAATAGGTTAGAGTTTTCCCTTTTTGTTCATAACCCCCCAACTGGGAAATAGTGGGGACTTTTGTTTATGTGGCGTAATGGTGTCGATGTAGAAACTGTTTATATTTCTAGTAATGTAATAGCTATGTTAGCCTACTCTGATCCAACTCCTACCCCTTGGCTTCTTACTTTAGTTTATTGTCCAGCTTAAAAAAAGCACAAGCCAAACTTCTGGAACAATTTAAAACTGCTCTCTGAAGGCAATCCTACTCCTCTGATTTCCATAAGTGATTTTAACACAATTCTCAAACAATCAAAAAAAATCGGTGGCAGGCCTTTTGCAACCACCTCTTCTCTAGACGATCTAACTCTTTACATGGAATAGCAAGGCATGATAGATTTAGGACACTCAGGCCCCCATTACACTTGGACAAATAACAGGCATGGCCACAATAACATTAGAGAAAGATTAGACTGTGGTGTTGCTAATCTTCATTGGAATAATCTATTCCCAGATGCCACCATTAAAACTCTCCCTAGGATTTCCTCATATTACTCTCCTATTTTATTGGATACATCAAACAGTCGTAAAGGGAAAAAATCTTTCAAATTTGAGGAGTTTTGGATAAGGGACCAAACTAGTTTTGAGGTGGTTAAGAAAGCTTTGCTCAAACATCTTGTTGGAACCCCTTCTTACATCCTCACCAAGAAACTCAAAGCTACAAAACAATCCTTGAAAAATTGGAACATCAATTGCTTGGCCATATCCAAACTACTATCAAGAGCCTCAACATCACCCTTAAGGAACTCCAAAAATTTATACCAACTCCAGAATCTATCATCTTGGAAGATAACATCAAAGAGAATATCAATGAGCAGCTCAGAAGAGAAGAAGCACTCTAGCGACAAAAATCTAGAAACACCTAGTTAACAACCACAGAACCTGAACACCAAATATTTCCACACCTCCACTACCATAAGGCGAAGAAAAAATAACATTGAAAATCTGAAAATAGAAGACAGGCAATGGACTTCTGACCCCTTTGTTATCAAAGATAAGTTTCAACGTCACTTCCAAAGAATTTACAATTCTTCTAATCCGGAGATCCCTAATGATATTGAAATGTTGTTCCCCAACAAAATTTCTGAGTCTAAAAATGAATTTCTTTGCAAAACCCCTTCTGGGGAGGAAATCCTAACCACAATTAAGTAAATCCCTTCCACAAAAGCTCCAATCCTCGATGGCTTAACTAGCCTCTTCTATAAGCACTACTGGACCCTTATCAAGGACAACCTACAAGCTGCCATTAAGAGTTTCCTCATTCATGGGAAAATTCTAAAGGAGATGAACCATACCAACATTGCCCTTGTTCCCAAATTGGAAAACCCGAACGCTATTCATCACTTTCGCCCAATTAGCCTCTCAATTGTTTGCTATAAGATTATTGCAAAAATGTTGGCGAATAGATTAAAGACCATTCTTCCAAGCCTCATCTCTCCTTACCAAACAACTTTGTTCCAAGCAGGCTTATTCTTATTCGTGAAAACATTATTTTAGCACAAGAAGTATTTCATCACTTAAAAAGAAAAGAGGCAAGAATGGAAACATGGCCATTAGAATTGACATGGATAAAACTTCTGATTTTATGGAATGACCTTTCATTCTTTCAATTTTTAAATGTCTTGGCTTCAGTCATGCATGGATCACCAACTCTCTCCTACTCCATTATAATCAATGGCACCCCCACTGGATTGTTCCAACCTGCCAGAGGCCTTAGACAAGGAGATCCCCTGTCTCCTTTCCTTTTTATATTGGGTAGTGAGATGCTTTCAATATTGATTCTTGGATAAGAAATCTGGCAAAACTTGGAAGGGATCAGTATTTTAAGAAGAGGCCCTACTCTCTCCCATCTACTTTTTGCTAAAGATCTCATTCTCTTTGGTACAGCGACTGTCCAAACTGCACAAGCATTTGCAAACTATCTCGAAACATACTCCTCTTGGTTTAGTCAAAAAATCAACTTAGGAAAATCCTTCGTACACTTCAACAACAACACTCATGCCAGAAACAAAGGAGAAATTAGAGGGATTCTTAACTTTAAAATGTCACCTCCATAGCCTAGACACCTTGGACTCCCTCTTTTCATCCAAGCTGCAAAAGAAATGTTTTTTAAAGACATCCAAGAAAAAATTCAAAATAGGCTACAAGGTTCGAAAACAAAGATTCTATCTCAAGCTGGTAGAACAACTCTAATTAGAACTGTTGCTAGTAAAATTCCTTCCTATTTCATGTCTACTATGTGGGTGCCTAAATTTATGACAAACAAAATGGATGCTTCTTTTAGAAGATTTTGGTGGGGAATCAAGAATACCAAAGCCTTCAAGCCGAAATCTTGGAAATCTATCTGTTAGCCTAAATCATTAGGTGGCCTTGGTCTTAAAAACAGTTCTCTCTTCAACAAAGCTCTCATCTTAAAATTTGCTTGGCACCTCGTCAACAACACAAATAGTTTCTGGAAAGAATTTCTGACAAACAAATATCTGAGAAATACTTCTTTCTTTGAAGTGAACCCCAAACCAGCTAACTCTTGATTTTGTAAAGGCCTCCTGAAACAAGATTTCATCAAATCAAGCAGTTGCTTCCAGATCAATAATGGCATTAATGTTAGAGCTTGGCTTGACCCTTGGATCCCAACACTGCAAAACTTCATACCCCGATCGAACCTGAACAACCTAACCATGGACTTAACTCTAAAAGTTTCGAAATTAACATTAGAGGAGCCTAGAAGAAGGAATACTATTATTCTCCAAGCTCTTTTCTCAACTGAAACTGTCAATGAAATTCAAAAAATTCTTCTTTCTCTATATAACTACTCAGCCCCTTAGGTTAAAATCAAATGGGTTCATCACTCAACTAGGAAATTCTCTGTCAAATCTGCTTATGCAATCGTGATAAACACTCAACAAAATATCCCCATCTCCCAATCGGCTGTTTCCTGGGAAAAGCTTTGGAAGTTAAAAGTGCAAGATAGGGTAAAATTTTTCCTTTGGGAAATTCATCACAATGTTCTACCCACTAGATCTCTTCTAAAAAGAATCATTCCTCTTGAAGATCAACTTCTCTGCCCTCTTTGCAACACTGAAGATGAAAGCCTCTCACATTTATTTCTGAGATGTCCCTTCTCTAGGATCCTTTGGAGACAATCAAAATGACCCATAAATATTGCCCAGCTTGCATCCCATTCAATCTCTAATTGGATCAAGATCGTTCTCAATCCCAAAATTGAACTGGCTCTTTCTGAGGATGAAGCACATGCATTTCAACTTTTTGCCATCTTAGCCATGGACATCATTCGGTTTAATAGAAATCAAGTCATTCACAATTTTGTTATCCCAATCATTGATCTATATACTTCCAAAGTCTTCAACACTTGCAAGTAACACAACCATACATGGATGTCTAAACAGCAATAGGAAGAGGCTTTATCTATGCATGGACATCTTTCCGAATGTTTCCATTTGCTATCCTTTGATGTTGCAGTCTGAAGCTATGGCAGTGTTGCAGCAGCAATATGTGAATCAGAAAATGGAGCCCCAGTCTTTGTCAACACAATATTTCTACATAACACTAATACAAATGTTGGAGAAGCCACAACAACCCTACTTGCTATTCAAGAAGCTCACAACTGAAGCCTAAAAATGATTTACATCCAATGAACTCCAAGCAGTAGTGCAAGCAACTACCAATGCAAAGCAACCATCAGACTGGACAATGCAATCTATCATCAGAGACATCAAACACCTGTTTAGCAGAATTGATGAATGGCAAATGGTGAAAATACATTGATTTTAAAATCGATGCGCATATAACATTACGCAATGGGCTGCTTCCAATCATCTTTTTGAAAGTATACCCCTTATTAGGATTCCATAATGTCTATTAAGTTTTCATAGTGGGAAGGACCCTCCCTCCTTACTTGTATAATTTTGTAGTCTCTATTGTAATTTGCTTTATGAATGAATCTTAGAAAAAAAAAAAAAAAGGATGAAAAGAAGATGAGAGTGTCGTACTTAGAATTTTCCATGAGTAACCTTGTAAACGATTGTGTATTTTTACCAATTGCATGCATGTTGGTATATAGCATGAACATCGACTTCATGTTTTGTGTAGTAGTTCATGTTTTTAATCATTTGAGACACATGCATCTCCCCACCCTGGAAGTGCATAAAGAATCCGTACTTTATAATAACTCTACTGATACCAAGGACATGGTCACCAAGTAATAAAATAGACGTATATCTTTAGCCATTGATTGCAGAATTGAAAGAGTTGAGGGAACAGGGTGTCAGTACATATGATGCAGCCTTGTGGCAGGAGTTTAAGATGCATGCTGCAGTACTCTGGACAATAAATGATTTTTCAGCATATGGAAACTTGTCTGGATGGAGCACAAAAGGTAAAATGGCTTGTCCTATCTGTAATAGAGATACTCAGTCTCAATGGTTGATAAATGGTACAAAATTATGTTTCATGGGACACCCTCGATATTTACCACTTGATCATAGATGGTGTTCAAATAGAGCGATGTTTGATGGAAGGGTTAAGTGCAAATCATAAACGCCAGAGTTGTCTGGACTAGATATTATCACGCACATGATGGATGTTTCAGAAAACAGGTTTGGGAATGATGCAAGAGCACAAAAGAGGAAACAACAAGTATTGGAGTTGAATTGGACAAAAAAAAAACATCTTCTTTGAGTTACCATACTGGTTTACCTTGACACTACGTCGTAATCTAAATGTTATGCACATTGAAAAAAAATATATGCGAGAATATACTAGTCACTCTGATGTTAATAGAAGGGAAGATAAAAGATATAGCTAACTCTTTTAAAGATTTAAAAGAGTTGGGGATAAGATCATAGTTGCATTTGCAATATAATGGAGCGTCAGCTTATATGCCCCTTGGATGGTTTACACTATCAAATAATGAGAGAAAAAAATTCTGTTAGTGGTTCATGATAATCAAATTACCCGATGGTTATGCTTCACGCATGTCAAGATGTATGCGAACTCATGATTGAAAGATAACTGGTTTTAAAAGTCACGATTGTCATGTATTTTTGTACCATTTGTTATTGGTGTGCGTAGAAAGCTTACTCGAGATGTTCATCAGCTCTAACAGAATTAGGGGGATTCTTTAGAGACATTTACAGTAGAACGTTAAAAGTTGATGCATTAGTAAAGATGGAAGCTAACATTGCAATGATATTATGAAAATTGGAGAGTTTGTATCCACCTTTATTCTTCGATGTAATGGTTCATTTGGTTGCACACATATCTTGTGAGACTTTAGTTGCTAGCTTAGTTTAGTATAGATGAATGTATCCTATTTAATAGTTTTTGGGAAAACTTAAGCGATCCGTATGAAATAAGGCTCGTTCGGAATGTTCGATTGCAGAGTCATATATTGATAATGAATTACATACATTTTGTTCTATATATTTCCATGGGGTTAATACCAGATTCACAAGACCAGATTAAAATTATGAAAGTGGATAAATGGGAGTCTCATCATCATTTTTCGTATTTTCTCAAACCATACGCCCCATAGATGCACAAGGGGGCTATGACTTATGTGGACAAGAGTTTGATAGAGCCCAATGGTATGTATTGAATAACTGTACAGAGATTGACAACTACTTGAGGTTAGTGACGACTCTGCATATCATTATAAATTAAAAGTCATGGGATATAAGTTAACTTGATACAAATTAATTGTTAACTTGAATATGCGCAGCAAACATATACAACTACTTCTTTACGGTTGAAAACAAAACTTAGCGCATGCTAGTGGCCGCCAACCTTTGATAGCCCCACGATTGATTTTACACTAACTGTGCATCGCTTGAATCAACGGTCATGACTAAATATTGTAAAGAAATATGATAATCTAAATATTGATCGGTGAAACAACAAAATAAAATAATATGAATTATTATATTACACAACAGTTTTCAAATACATAAATCAAGTGAAAATCTAAATAAAAAATAAAAATAAGAGGCACAAAAATCCAAATAACTCAACCCAAAAGGTGGCACAATGCCTGAATTATAAGGAGAGATGGCAAATTCCAAATAATCGTTTTAGCTTCTCTAGAAAGTGCATAAGCTTGAAGGAAAGGGAGGCTACACAATATAGATAAGAAAAGTAGGAATTGTTTTATGAATAATAGAGATGAAAACAAAGTTTCTCTTGGCTACATTTGGGTAGCCAACATTCTTCAACACTTTCTAAGTATTCTTGTACTATTGGAAATACTCCACATGCCAAACGCAATGAACCATCTTCGTACTAAAGTCTTTTAAAAAATTACTATAATATTTATCACTATTATATATAAATAAAAAATAAAATCACTATAATATTTATCACTATTAAATATAAATAAAAAATAAAATCACTATAATATATAAATAAAAAAATAAAATCACTATAATATATAAATAAAAAATAAAATCACTATAATATATAATTAAAAAATAAAATCACTATTATATATAAATAAAAAATAAAATCACTATTATATATAAATAAAAAATAAAATCACTATAATATTTATCACTATTATATATAAATAAAAATAAAATCACTATAATATATAAATAAAAAAATAAAATTACTATAATATTTATCACTATAATATATAAATAAAAAATAAAATCACTATAATATTTATCACTATAATATATAAATAAAAAATATAATTATATAATATTTATCACTATTATATATAAATAAAAAATAAAATACTATAATATTTATGGGATCCACACCTTTTTCAGCTACCTATCCAAAAGTCAACAACTCAACATACTTCACACATCCAAACAACTCAAAACAATCTCAATGGGACTCACAAACTTACTTCAATCTCTACTTATAATTATTCACAAACATTCTCAACACTTCTCAAGTATTCTCACTACCCAACGTAGCCTTAGACTTTTATATAAAATCTATTATTTATCTTATTTTTTTAAATATCTAATTTTCTATTAAAATAAATTTGTTTAATAAATAAAATATATTAAGATGAGGCCTTTTGTATAAATATTACCTCTAAACTCGGGGTTGGTATCTTTATTTGATAGAGTGGCGACTTTTTGTCACATGAGGTTTGTGCCACGTCATAGACGCTGATACGTACATGTGATATTTGTCAATGTTTTTGACACATTTTGTTGACGTAATAAGGTAAATAAGAATAATAGAACAAAAATAACACAAATAGAAAAATAATAGATAAGAAACCCCTTTCCGCGTGAGGACAAATCATAAGATGAGTTGATTGATAATAATGATTATTAAACTCATGGATATATTTATAAATGATATGATAAACCAGAATTTTTTTTTTTTTTTTTACATAAAGAGACATTATTTAAAATATTAATATTGTGTTTGATTACACAAACTATCTCATCTCATCTCATCTAATCTCATCTAATTATTACACCTTGTCTAAACTCCTATACAAAATACAATTAACAATTCAATTTTTTTAAATCTCAAAATAAAATAATATTAATTAAATATATTTTAACAATATTTTATTCAACATTCATCTCATCTCATCTGTATAACCAAAAGAGGCCATGTCCAACTGTTTTTAGTGGATGTTTAAGAAATGAGATGAGACGAGAATTATGTGAATAATAATAAAATTGTTTGTGAATTATCGTGAAATAATTTGATTAAATATTTATTGGATTTTGAGAAATGAGAGAAAAAGATAAATAAAAGATATAATAAAGTCAAACAATTGTTAGAATATTATTTTTTAATATTATTTTTGTTTTGTAATATGAAAAAGTTGAATTGTTTTTTGTCAGGAAGTTTGCAAATTTGAAAAAAATATAATTATTAGTTTGAACTATTTGTGTTTGAGTGATATTTAATAGTCCCAATTTTACACTAACTGTACATCACTTGAATCAATGGACACTAAATATTGTTAAGAAATGTGATAATCTAAATATTGATCGATGAAAAAGCAAAATAAAAATAATATGAATTATTATATTACACAACTTTTTTCAAATGCATAAATCAAGTGAAAATCTAAATAAAAAATAAAAATAAAAGAGGCACAAATTCCAAATAACTCCATTTAAAAGGGGGCACAAAGCCTGAATTATAAGGATAGACGGCAAATTCCAAAGAATCATCAGGTTACACTTCTCCAGAGAGTTTATGAGCTTGAAGGAAAGGGAGGCTACACAATATAAAAAAGAAAAGTTAGGAATTTTTTTTATGAATAATAAAGATGAAACCATAGTTTTTCTTACATTTTTATATAAAATTTATTATTTAAATTATTTTTTTTATTAAAATAAAATTTTTTTAATAAACAAAATTGAAGTTTGCACCTTATAATTACAACCCAAATTTAAGCTCTAAAATCTTCCTTTAAATTCTCATCGTCATTCTCTAATAAAGTTATTATGATGTCCATGATTGAGGAATACTGCAACTTTTGTTGAGGGTACCAATTGAATTCCTGGCAGTTGCAATCATCTTCGTCACGACTCCTCATACCATCCATTAAATCTACCAAACCTTCAATTTCTTCACTGGTTGCATCAAAATCATGGGCACCAACATCTTCACGATCTCTTGCCTTCTCTTCATGCTTCTCTACCAAATGGACCCCCAAGTTCCAAATCTTCATCATTTGGATTCTCATCGAGGTTATCATTCTCTAAATCATCGTCATCATTATGGCGCGGTCTCATAGAATGCTGGACGTTCAGACAGGGATTCCAACTTGCAACTTGTAATGTATTGATCTCCTTCTGCCTGCGTACCAAATGGATCCCTAAAACTTCTAATTAGGACTCTACTGCTGAGGCTATGAAACTTTTTTTTTTGAATCAAAACATACCTCAGAATTTCATTAAGAAGAATCAATTACAATTTTGTCTTATAAAATCAAACTATACAGACCCTCAGGGCCATCTTCCATCCAAACTAAGTCTTCATCTATATTTAAAGCAATTTGTGCTAAGTAATCCGCAACCTTATTTGCCTCCCTTCATGTATGACAAACAGACTAATAGGATCTGTTGTTTAGCAACCCCCTTATGTCTTCAATTATTTGGCCTCCCCATTCCCAACTCTCATCTTTACTATTAACTGCTTTGACAATGCATGAAGTATCACCTTCAAGCTCAGCTTCTCCCACTTGCAAATCTTCACATAACTTCATTGTTTTCCACAAGGCCACAGCTTCTGCTTGGCTTGCTGTCATAGCATTTGACTGCGGCATACAAGCAGAGAACAGAATGTCCCCCTCTTGATCTCGACAAACAACTCCAACTCCCATCCTCTTACTATCATTCATGAAGGCAGCATCCCAATTTACTTTTATCATCCCTTCTCTGGGCTTTCTCCATTTTTCCACTTCTCTAATTGCAGGATTTCCTTTTTGGCTCTCAACACAGTTGGCTTCTTTGAAATCAGCCCATGTTAGTTCAGCCTGCTTAAAGATGTTTGCTGGACTATTGAAAAAAGATTCAAAAACAAATCTGTTTCTCCTCAACCAGATGTTTCTTAAAACAATAGCAACCAATTCCAGATCTTCCATGCTTAGAGATTGTATCATTTTCTTCCACACCATCCCAAAATCTGCCACTTCTAATGACCATTTCTGAACTGGACTGCTTCCCTCTGCCCAAACATCCACTGCTGCATCATAGCTCCACAAAGCATGACAGATTGTTTCTTCATATCTGTTACAAATTGGACAGTTGGGATTCTCAATTACCTTTCTTCTATATAGGTTCCTTCTAGTAGGCAAGCAATTATTTAAAGCTTTCTAAATGAACAGCATTGTGACCCCTGGTATTTTTAGCCTCCAAATATCACTCCAACCTTCCTTTTCAAAAGAAACATTCGAGGACTCCCCTACCAGCCTTCTCCTTCTTTGCATTTCAAAGTGATAAGCTGATTTCACATTGAAAATCTCATTCTTTGAGAGTGCCCAAATTTGCTTATCTGACCTGCCAGTTTTACTAATTGGTAGCCTGCATATAATCTCAGCCTCACCTTCATTAAAGACTTCCTTCACTATTTCCTTCTTCTACTCACCCTTGCTTTCATCAATAAGCTTTGCCACTTTATCAACCTCAATTAAACACTTGACAGGAGATTGGATTTTATAGGATGAAGGTTGAGGGATCCATCTGTCCCCCCATATATTTATGCTTTTTCCGTTGCCAACCCTCCATGCTAGCCCTTCCTTTAAAAGATCCAAAGCTCCCCACAAGCTTCTCCAGATTAATGAAGGGTTTCTACCCAGTTTTGCATCCAGCACACCAGATGACTTAAAATACTTATCATGCAAGACCTTGGTTGTAATAGATTCGGGATTTGTTAAGACTCTCCAGCATTGCTTTGCTAGTAAAGCCTTATTAAAGCTCTCAAGTTCCCTAAATCCAAGACCTCCACAATGTTTTGAAACTCCCATTTTATCCTAGCCCATCCACCTTATCCTTTTATCATTTCCTTTAAAGCTCCACCAGAATTTCTCCATTTCTGCTGCTATCTCCTTACAAAGTTTTTTTGGGAGTGCAAAAACACTCATACAGTAAGTAGGGATTGATTGGATCACAGCCTTTAAAAGGACTTCTTTCCCAGCATGGGACAAGAATTGATTCTTCCAGTTATGAATTCTTTGCCACACCCTATCTTTGATACCTCTAAAAGTGTCATACTTGGATTTCCCAACCATTGCTGGTAATCCGAGATACTTTTCAAAACTGTGTTGAACTCGAGCACCCAGGTCTGTTGTAATTCTCTCCCAGTCCCCTTTTCTACCATTTGAGCTAAACATGATGGTGGTTTTCTGCTTGTTGAGGCATTGCCCTAAAGCCCTTTCATAAAGCTGCAGAATACCCCTTATCCTCACTCATTCCTCCCAACATGCTCTTCCAAAGATGATGCAATCATCAGCAAAGAGGAGATGAGTGAGTTTTACTCCTCCTCTTGCCACTGCCACCCCTCTAATTCTGCCTACCCGTTCTGCCTCATTGAGTAGTCCACTTAACCCTTAAGCACATAATAAAAAGAGGTATGGAGAGAGGGGATAGCCCTGCCTCAAACCTCTTGTTGGAATTATCACTTCACCTGGCTGTCCATTCAATAGCACAGCATATGACACAGTAGTAATGCATCCCATGATCAAACTGATCCATCTCTTTCCAAACCCCATTTTCACCATTATTGCCTCAAGATACCTCCACTCAACTCTATCATATGCTTTCGAAACGTCTAGCTTCAAAGCCATTACCCCCATTTTGCCCTTAAGTCTGATTTTCATGGAATGTAGTGCCTCATAAGCTGTCACAATATTGTCAGTGATCAATCTGCCTGGGATAAAGGCACTTTGATTCTGTGAAACCACCCCATCTAATACTTTCTTCAACCTATTAGCCAAAGTTTTTGCAATGAGCTTGTACAAGACATTGCACAAGCTTATTGGCCTGAAATCACCCACCTTCACAGGATCAGAAAGCTTTGGAATTAAAGCAATGTAGATGAAATTCAAGGATTTATCAATTCTACCATCATTCAAGAAACTCAAAACTGCATCACTTACTTCTCCTCCCACAGCCCTCCATAGATTCTGATAAAAGCATGTACTATAGCCATCTGGCTTAGGGGATTTATGAGGGCCCATATCTCTCAAAGCTATCTCCACCTCCTCCTTACAGAACCTTTTCTCCAACACCTCATTCATACAACTTGTTACTTTTGTATTAATAGGGCGTATGCATTCCTCAATGGCCTCTCTCGAAGGGGATTCAGATCTGTAAACCTCAGAAAAATGCCTCTTGAAAGCCTCTGCAATCTCATCTTCTCCAGATCTCAAAACTGATTGAGCATCCACCACTGTCAGCACTTTGATTCTTTTCTTCCTTTGATTGGCACAAGCATGAAAGAACTTTGTGTTCTTATCTCCCAAGTTGTACCAATTCATTTTTGCCCTCTACCTCCACCTTAGATCCTCCTGCTCAAAAAGTTTACCCACCTCTCTTTTAAGCTTTTTTAATTCATCAACCACCTCAGGACCCTCAGTTTCTTGCAAATTCTTTATCTGTTTTGTTAACAATTCAATCTTCCCTTCTCTTTCCCTGTCCCTCTTACTGAAACCCCTTGTTAGCTCACCACTGCATCTTTGTAACAGATTCAAAACTTGCTTAATGGGTTCAGAATTCATCTATTTCCTTTCCCACACTTTCTTCACCATCATCTCACAATCCTCCTCCTTCAACCAGCTAGCTTCAAACTTAAACCAGAATTTTCTTCTCCTCTTCCCATACTTTTCAATCCTTGCAGTCATTAATAACGGTTTATGGTCTGAACTCCTAGCAACCAGACCTTCCACCTTTACTAACTGGAATCTCTCTCTCCATTCTTTGTTTGCTACAAATCTGTCAAGTCTTTCTTTGGTAAAAGTATGGTCATTGTGACCATTACTCCAAGTGAAACAATCTCCCACATAACCCATATAATACAGATCATTTTTTTCCAAGGCCTCTCTGAACATCCCCATCTGACCCTCAGATCTCATTTGACCTCTTTTTTTTTTCACTTTGGGTCAGTCATTAAAATCCCCTGCAACACACCAGGCTCTCCCTTCACTAGGTTTTGATCTAGTCAACAACTCCCAAGTGAACTTTCTCTTTGTTACCTAAGGATGTCCATAGAAGCCAGTGAAATTCCACTCAGTTGAATTGCTTTCTTTAACACTTGCATTGATATGCCATTGAGAGAAGTTAAGAATCTCCACACTAACTTGACCATTCCAAAATAGAGACAAACCTCCTCTCTTACCCAATGAATCAACCACAAAACAACCTTCCATTCCTAGCTTTGATTTCAGACCTTCTACTCTTCTGGTTTTAACCATAGTCTCTATCAGAAAAATAACTTCAGGCCTCTTATCCTTAACCAAAAGGCTAAGGTCTTGAACTGTCCGGGGGTTGCCAAGCCCTCGGCAGTTCAAGACCTTAGCCTTTTGGTTAAGGATAAGAGGCCTGAAGTGATTTTTCTGATAGAGACTATGGTTTTCCAAGCCCTCGGCAGTTCCAGACTAAGGTTTTCATTGATCTTGGTGGGGCTGCTCAGCAGCCTCCATCATACAATTTGGATTCACATCTCCCCCTTCTACAATTCCTCTTCTTAATCTTTTGCCTCTCCCCTCCAATTTCTCACCCTCATCCCAATTACAGACTGCATTTCTTTTCAAAAGTACATTAGAGGTTAAAGACTCACCATGAGCTTTGTGAACACGAGCTCTTCTCTTCCAGGTGCTTGTTCTACTCCTTTTTTGTTCATTATCGAGCTGTATGTCTGCTGCAACAATTTCACTATCGGTGACAGGTAGGTATCCTTCCTCAGGGTCATCTGGTATACTAACTAAGCTTTGCAACTTGACTTTCTCTACTTTCATCCCCAAAGGTTCTTCAACCTCTTGTGTCATCTCAGTCACCCCTATCTCCTTCGAGCCACCCTCCATATTACTTTTTTCCTTCATCAAAACGCCTCCATCTAGCACCTTCTCTCCCTTTTCCGCCTGATCAGTACTTGCAAAGTTCCTTCCCATTCCTGAGGCTTTTGACTGCCTTTCAGCATGATAACAGCTTGCATTTGAAGCCCTCATCCAAGCCCCAAATTGTCTTGGATCACCATCTACTTTAGAACCTTCCCCCTCTCCACCCAAACACCCTTGTTTTGAGTGCAAAATGGAGCCACATCGAAAACAAATTTTAGGTAATTTTTCGTACCTAAATGGGATCCAAATCTGCTTCCTCTCATAATTCACTGTTCTTCTTCGAGCTAACGGTTTTGTGAGCTCACATTCTACTTTCACCCTCAGAAATCTGCCCCAAGCTACCTCATTTTCCTCTCCATCCACTTCTAAAACCTTCCCGATAGATCTGCCAATGACTTCTCCCATTTTACAATCCATCCCTCCCAACGGCAAATTGTACATCTGGATCCAGAAATTAGTCGTCGAAAAGTCAAGAAGATGAGCCTGCGTACTTCCATCAAATGGTTTCAACGCAAACAGGTAGCTATCAAATAGCCACGGGCAGCCTGCAAGAACTCTGTTTCTATCACCACAATTTGCAAAGGTCACAACAAAAACATCAGTACCAATCTCAGTAAACTCCATACTCATATTAACTCGCCAGATCTTTTCCATTGTCTTCCTCACAACATCCTTTCCAATAATTCGATCAGCACAGATCCTTCCAACCAGACTTTGTTCCCCCTTTCTATGAAGCTCCTCCATATCTCCCAAGTCCACTGTTATTGGCTTGCTCTCTTCTTCATTCAATCGTAATTGCTCTCATTCTACTTCGATTTCCTCCATCTTCAGCCTTCACTACCACCGTTAACAGCAAACTTTCCCTCCCTTTACTCCCACAGGAATAATAGAGACTAACTAACTTCTCCTCTGTCGCCTACTAGAGCAGAGAGAGAGAAGACTTCGTAAACCCATTCTTTAAAAGTAATTTCCTGAGGCTATGAAACTTAAGTTGCAGAATTCCCCCCACTGATTTGAAATTTAAATAGATCACTACAAAGAAAACAATGATTTCTCCCAATAATCCATGAGATAATTAATTAATTTATTTCTTTTATAACATAATTGTAAGAAGGAAGGGGGAGAGGTTGAACTGCTCAAGAAAAACTTAGGCACTTAAACTTCATTTACAGTTCAATGGCACTATCTAAATTGAAAAATAAGTATATTTCAAAGGGAAGTAACCATGTAAAAACTAAATTATGGCCCAAAACATTACATTGAATTGTCGAAACAACAATTGTCGGGATGGAGATCAAGAACTCAGCATCATTTTTTTTTTCATGAAGAAAGACATTGTAGAAAAACTCAAGCAGTATCCTTCAACTAACTATGCCTAAAACTACAAAGATTGCAGATAGTGAATGGAAGTCATAAA
Source organism: Juglans hindsii (assembly GCA_003123825.1). Lineage (NCBI taxonomy): Eukaryota > Viridiplantae > Streptophyta > Magnoliopsida > Fagales > Juglandaceae > Juglans > Juglans hindsii. The sequence goes on from QEOW01001430.1 coordinate 335,918, forward strand.
AATAAAAATGCGTGTATGCTCTAAATTAAGTCATACATGCACACACAATAACCAAAGGATTGAAATTAATAAACTAACCTCTGGAACATTGTTGAAAACCACCCCTTCTTCTTCTGCCTTGCTTTCAATGCTAAAAATCTCTTCCTTGTCCATCATACTTTCACCATGATCTGCTGCAACAACCTCTATATTGTCCCCATTCTCACCCACATCATCTGTGAAATCCAATTTTTCCTGAGGAGCTGAATCGTCCCAAACTCTATTCTTCTTTGTTATCTTTTTCTTTGGCTCTACCTTAGAGCCCTTGCTAACAAGGGTTTCGGCTTTCTTCCCACCTTTAGCTCTAAGCTTCTGAAGCTTATTTACATCAAAAGCCCCAACTTCGGAGCTCCCATTTTCTATATTGTTCGCACCACCATTCACCTTAGAATCTTCATTATGAACATAGTTACCATTGGAGTGCCCATTCTCCAAGTTGTGGCCTTTCATATTATCACCATCCCCACCATCACTGGGGGAAGTACTTCACTCGTTTTGTTACTTACTCCTTCAAATCTAGCATTTTGCATCTGCCCTTGCCTCTTACTATATTTAGAGGCTTGCCCACCACCTGCTTTAATCTCTTCAAATCTTCCACACGAGCTTCAGCTTCCTTTTTCAGTTGTCTAGAAGTTTCATCAAAGTCACTATAGGCAGTCCGTTTCGGATCATGCATCTCCAAAAACTCACACTTCACCATTGCAAGCAGATCGTCCACATACAACAGATGGAGGATCCGCTGATATACAGCAACAAATACAAGGCCAAGCTCGTTATGGAAGGTCCATTTGAGTGTGTAAGCAGCACCAGCGGCATCATAGTTGTATGATGCTGCACCAGACCGCTCTTCTAAAAGATAGGACCAGATCAAAGTGTCAATTGGTGATCCCTTGAGCGCATGCAATTCCAAGCTCTTTGCATGTCCAGAGGATTAATCCTCCAAGAGTAAATATTAGTAGCTGCTCTAATATTCTCCAATACTCTCGTATATACCCTATAATTGAATCTAGAAAAGCGTTAAAATTCAAATATGGATTGGAAAATAGGAGATATGGAGGAAAAACGGCAAATTTCTGTTAAAACTAAAAGGAAACACGAATTTCAATTTAAATTTTATAATTAATTTTTTCATTTTTGGATACGAGAAACACCTACACTTACTAATCACACCAAATGCAAGCTCATATCTAAGGGAAGGATTCTCATATAATATACATGACATAGACCATAATACTTAATAAATCAATTTATGATGTTTACCTATTTCTATGGGCAAACTACCCAAAAATATATGAATATTAACCGATGTCCTCTTCAAAAACATAATTAAAAGAGAGATCATAGAGGCCAATCAAATCGATACTAGATCGGGTTCATCAAATCAATACACCAAAAAAAAAAAAAACATCCACATAAATTAAGATCAGTGTATCTACAAATGACAAAAACAAAATTAGAAAAAGAGGGGAATTTGAAGAAATCGGAAAAGAGAGAGCAAATACCTACTTCTCCTCGGATCTTTGAGAAAACCTGCAAACGAAGAAAAAAAAGAACCGGAAAGAAATTAAATAAAATAAAATTGCTAAAAAAAAAGAAGCAGAGAGAAAGCGGGAATCAAAATGAAGATTTTTGTAGAATAATGATAGGTTATTACCGTCTTACCACCACTTTATAACTCTAATGTACTTGAAATTTTGGTTTTTTTTAATTATTATTTTGAAGTATTTTTTTAACATCTTTAATCAATAAAAAAATAAAAATATATAATTTCACTAATAATTATTTTCTTAATTATTAAATAAAAAATTCAAAAAAATAAAAAAAAATTAAGATACGGAAGTTAGAAATTTTTTTTTATGAATAATAAAGCTGAAACCGAAGTTTTTCTTTGATTTTTATATAAAATTTATTATTTAAATGATTTTTTAAAATATCTAATTTTTTATTAAAATAAAAATATTTTAATAAACAAAATTGAAGATTGTACCTTTTAATTACAACCCAAGTTTAAGCTCTAAATCCAAATCTTTTTTTGAATTCTCATCATCATTCTCTAATTCTGTTATTCTGATGCCCATGGTTGAGGAATACTGCCTCTTTTGTTGAGGGTACCAATTGAATTCCAAGTTGCAATCATCTTCATCATGACGTCTCTTACCATCCATTAAATGTACCCAACCTTCAATTTCGTCACTGGATGCATCTTCGTGGAGCACACCTGTATCATGATCTCTTGTCTTCCCTTCATCCTTCTTTACCAAATGGATCCCATGACGTTCCAAATCTTGATCATTTGGATTCTCATCGTGGCTGCCATTCTCTAAATCAGAAATTATTGATTCTGAAGAGGGCTGGACGTTAACACAGGGACTCCAACTTGCAACGTCTTGCAATGTATTGGTCTCCTTCTGCTTGCGTAGCACCCGGATTCCAAAACTTCTAATTAGGACTCTACCTTGGTCCTTATCAAACTTAAGTTGCAGAATTCCCTCCACTGATTTTAATCGCTCTCCTTGTAGTTTGTGGTAATACAACCATACATGATCTGAGCTACTTGGATCAATATGTACTGTACGCGTACTGGTATACTGATAAACACCATTATAGTAGATCTCGATATGCATATTATTGAGGGGAGACCTTTGGGAGGGATCAGACAGAACAACAGCACATGCAATGAACCCTTTAATCTCATCCGAATACACCAAATCAACATTTATCCCATCACATACATAACTATTTCGAGTCTTCTTCAGCTTGCAATGGTAGTCCAAATCTGGAATCTTATTTCCCGGAAATATAAGTTCACAATCTTCTTCCAGATCCTCTACATATTCCTGTTCAACAAGCGAGCTAGCATCATAATTTTTAGTAGACGAAGGTAGTACACGAGTATGAGAGAGAGAGAAAGAGAGAGAGAGAGCATACCTCAAACCGTAGAGGATTTACAAGCATTTTATGGCATCCACTCAAGTTAATCGAACGCATTTTATGGCTGCTTGTATTGAATTCAAACTGATTTGATACTTCAGGAAAACTCTCCAATGAAATGCATCTCCTAGTGTTTACCCTAGTTACATTTGGAGGAAGTTCTAAGATTTCTTTAAGTTGCTCGCAATGACACAACTCAAGTAACTGTAATTGAACAAATCCTCTGATCCACTCAGGAGGGATAACGACAATATTGCTTCCCGATAAATCTAAAACTTCCAAGGTGGAATTGAAGGCAGTTCCAGATAAATCTAGTTTCGGAAACACTATTGAATTCATTGGAGGAGAATATGAAGAGAACAATTCTGCAGTGGAGGAGGGTAAGGGATATTGGCTTTGATCATCTGACCAAAGTTTGTCGAGAATGAGACAACGTAGATGTTGCAACTGACGAATGCTGTTAGGAATATGCCTTAATCTGTAGCAATCGCTTATTTGTAAATCCAAGAGGCTAGAAAGATTCCCAATAGATGAAGGCAATTCATTTATAGCAGTCAAGTGATCTAGTTTAACATATGTTAAACATTTCATTTCACTGTCAATTTCAGGAAACTTCTGCAGCCTTTCGCAATAAGAAAGAATAAGCATTGCTAGAGATCTTAACTTGAGGGAGCTTGGAAAACTAGAAAGGCTCTGACAATATACAATTGACAATTTGACGAGTTTATCAAGGAAGCCAATAGATTGATGTACCTCAACTAAGTTATTGCAATCCTCAATATCCAATCTATTTAAAGTCTGGAGCCCCGACACATCAGGAATCTTTGTTAGGAATTTACATTTAGAGAATTTTATAGTAGTCAACTTCTGGAAATTCTGTAAAAAAGAAAACAAAACAAGGGAAAATATGTTAGTTGTAGATAATTTACAGTATATATATAAACACATATATATAGTTTAAAGAAAGAAATAACGGTACCTTCAATCCTTCTCCCAATTCTTTGATGAAGCAATCATCCATTTTTAAAACGAGGAGTTTCTTTCCATGAAAGTTTTGCGGAAAAGAATCACTAGGATAGCTGTGCCAATCAAGTACTCTTAACTCATTTGAGAGATAATTAGGCCCTCTTGAGAAGCGTGCATTACGATTTATAAATATCCTGAGCCTTCTCATCGCCGAGAAAGTCTCAGGATTCAAATCTATCAAGTCTTGTTTTGGAAACTCTATCAATATGCCTTGAATCATGTTTGTTCCCTAGCAAGACAATGCAAACAAAATCAAAGCATAAAATTCTTCATATTTTCCACCTTGCTAGAATCATAATTTTGTTTATATGCATTGTGCATGTACTTTCTTTTTCTTGTTTTTTTTAAACTTAATGTTTGGTTTTTATTTTTAGAATGTCCCAAGCTAAGTGATCAAACAAAAAATGTTCATATTTGCTTTCACATTTACCTATTAATCTTATCTTTTGATATAAGAAAAAAGCAGGATACTAAAAAAGAAATTGTCTAAATGTAACCAAAAGTTTTTTTTTTTTTTAATTTCTCCTTATATAAGGCATTCTTCTCATAAAAAAAATACCTATTATGAGATTAATACGTGCTAGATGTACTCATACAGATAAATGGGTGCACGTATATGTACTCTCAATCCAATTTTAAATCAAAAGATGAAATGTGTTTTTTTGTGCAACTCTTACCTTAGTTTCTTCAAATACATGACGAACGTCTTCATGAAACCACAACCTACTACGTTTCTCGGGTTCTTCAGGTGATTCTTGACGAACAATTTCTCTACCCATATCTTTGAGTAGGTCATGCATGATTAATTTGCCACACTCAATTGTTATGAGAGACTTATCCACTAGTACTTTGATACCACAATTAGGAAAGAAACCACAAGCATCAAGTATTTTCGTAACATATTCTTCTTCCTCTCCTGCAAAGAAACATGCAATGTCCAGGAAAATACTCTTCTCGCTTTCATCCAAGCCATCATAACTTATTCTAAGCGTTTCAAGAATATCTGTGGGAGGAATTTTTTTGTACTTTTCTAAAGCACTTCTCCAATAATGAATGTCCCTACCAAATAGATCCGAGCCTACCACCATTAAAGCCAACGGAAGGCCCCCAACGTAATGGAGTACATTTTCTGTGATTTCGACAAAATCATGGTTGGGATTTTCATTTTTGAAGGCATTCCAACAAAACAGTTGAAGAGCTTCTTCATGATCCAATTCCTTCACCTTATATCGTAAATGAACATTATTACTAGTTAATAAATGTTCATCCCTAGTTGTTATAATGATTATACTTCCTAATCCAAACCAAATATCACATCCTCCAAGTATGGTTTTCACTTTGACCGACTGATCCAAATCATCAAGAACTAAAAGAACCCTTTTACTCCAAAGCATTTTTTTAATGAGACCCATTCCTTCATCTTCATTTCTAACCTTCAAACTCCAGTCACCGAGGATCTCGCAAAGAAGTTTCTCTTGCAATTTAATTAAACCATACTCACGCTTTGAAGTTTCTCTCACGTTTGCAAGAAAGCAACAACATTCAAATTGGTCGGTAAATGAGTTGTAGATTTCTTTAGCCAAATTTGTCTTACCAACTCCACCAATACCATAGATCCCTAGTATGCGTATATCATTCACTCCCACACGTAGAAGTATATCATGGACGTCATGTACTCTAGACTCCATTCCGACTGGATGCTTGGCAACGTCATTTAAATATTTAGGCTTTACTACTTTAGAAACCTCTCGAACAATTTCTTCAATCAATTCTGGTTCAATCCTAGCAATGCAAAAAATAAAAAATAAAAGAATAATAAGGTAGAATTCTTACAATAAAGAATAAAAAGAAAAACTAGTACGTAGCTTTTTATCCGGTAGCAAATGACGATGATGATCTATTTAATGAACTTTTTTGCTTCCATTCTTGAATTCGGTTTGCCTCTTTAAGAAGCAGGAGGCTTTTGATTTAATGATGAGTTCGTAAATTTGATATACACACATACGTATACTTGTATTATAAAAGATGTCTTATAATCACATTTTTGTTTTTAACTGAAGGCATACTAGTGAGTAGAAGCAGTATACCTATCTCCTAAAGTGAATCCAGACAAACTGGCCACTTCTGTTAGGGCTGCTTTCCATCTCTCCACCTTCAACTCATCCTTGTACCTTTCTTTAAGATTAGCTAATGCTTTTCCAAACACCTCTCTCTGATGTCGTACTTCTGTTGGATCTACATCGTAAAATACTGGTAAAACCTTTTGTTGCTTTGTTTTTTTACACTCTTGGATCTTCATCAACTCATCCAAACACCATGTGGATGACGCATAGTTTTTTGAAAGGACGACAATTGAGATCCTTGAGCTTTCGATAGCTTTAAGAAGTTCTTCTGAGATTTTCTCACCTCTTGGAAGCTTGTAATCTATGTATGTGTATATTTTCTTTTGATCCAAAGCTTGATGGAGATGGGCAGTGAAATTTTGACGAGTATCTTCTCCCCTAAAACTCAAGAATACATCATAAGTCCACCAACGAGTAGAGGAAGAAATGGAAGAAGAAGAAGCACCTTGGACGGCCATCAGAGAAGTCACTGTTTATCTATGACTGATTACTAAATGCAAAACAACTCTGCTTAAATTGGGTTAGAAGCCGCGTTGCATCATTTAACACATGAAAAAGGATACGCGTTTGTTATAAGCAGAAAATTAAATAACACGCGAAAGGTTTCTTGGCATCTTTCTTTTGTTAGGAAAAGCATACGCGGCTTCAGGAAAAGCATGCATACGCGTTTAATGATTGTCTTGTGGAAAATAAGCTGCAAGTCTTGTGGAAAAATATGCCCTCTAGTGTTATAATTAGGCAGGTATTTACTCGAGGATATATACTTAATTCGTTCTAATTAGCTTAGTGTTCACGCTCCAATCAAACCAAGCCACCAATCATTTCCACAAAATTAAATAGCAACCATGCATTAATCTTGCTACAAGAATTATTCCTATCATGTCCGGAGTTAATTTTTGTTTTGAATAAATATAATTTTTTTTAAATATAATTTTAAATGGAAATAATATGTTAATTAGGATGCTTTAAGAGTTGAGATCTTTTCTCTTTCTTTTTTTGACATTTTAGGAATATTTTTCATTAAATAAAATTTAAATTCTTTTCTTGGATCATTTTATATTGTGTGATGAAAGTGAGATAGGATTTTGAAAATCAGGTATTCGGTGAATAGTAATAATAAATAATAATGAGGTATTTTGATAATATCTCAATATTCAAACTAGATTATTTTAGACAGTAGACCATTAAATCAAATAGAGTTAATAGAGGTTTTGGGTTCGACCTCCTGAATAAAAAAAGTAGAATTATTTTAAAAATAAATCTTTTAATTTAAATTATGTCATGTAAATATTATGTGATATAAAAAATTTTAAATAAAATTATTTTTAACAAAATTACTATTACTATTATTATTGTTATTATTATTATTATTTAGGTATTGCAGCAAAAGGAAAAGAAATAAAAGTTATTAATTCTTTAGAAAGCGAACCCTACCTCACAATAACTATATGCACGATTAGAAAGGTCGTTGAACTCAAAACGAATTCACTACTTAAAAAACTATTTCCTTCATCTGCAAATATTCTGCCCAATCGGAAGAATGGCCAAACCCAAATTAATCAAGTATAATAATATCTCGTGATTACAAGAAAATTATTTATTTATAATTAATTATTTTTAATAAAATAATTAATTACAATTAAAATAAATTATTTTTATCATAAATAATTATTTTTATTATAAAAAAATAATAATAAATATTTATTTTTCTTAGAGCCGCCACTGACCCTAATGGTCATCCCAACGAAATAATGAAACCATGGGATCAGTGACTGCATTATTAATGAACATGTCTGCCCGTATGAGTAAAGCGACAAGATAATGCGCCAGACATGAACGAATATATATGGGCTGACGTGACAAGGCAATCAACGTGGCAGCATATTTGCGTTTCTTCTGGAAGGTCGTTGAAGATGAAGAATGCTAGGATAAGCATTGACGAAGCTGTACCGTGAATCACGCAAATTGCGAATTACGTGCAGATTTTAGATTTATTTCCTTCTTATTTTATTACTACTTTCCAATTTAAAAGGGTTTTCCTTATTTTATTGACCTCCATTGTAGGAGTCAAGGATCATCGATGATATTATAATAAAAGTGTATTGCCTTTTATAAGAGAAATAATATTTATAATTATGAATATATAAATATTGTATAATCGTATTAAAAAAAATGAATAAATATAATATTCATATGAAAAGAAATTAATTTTTTAATAATAGATTTCATTCTTTTTTAAAGTGACTGTACATTATTTATATATTTTACGACTGTATGTAGTATTATTGTTTACAAGTTTGCAGATCTCTAGAAGACACAGCTATGCCTTTGTTTTTTTTTTTTTTTTTTTTTTGCCTAGCTTCCGTTATGTCATAATAAAAAAGCAACTCGGTGCCAAAACACAAACACCTCATCTGAGATTGAACTATGTATGTTGCCTCAGGTCCTATTTGGACGTTGTCTCATGACCGGATTGAATGATCCAATTCATTCTTTCCTTTCATTATATATTCTACGACGTCTATTGTTCACAATATTCATATTTATTGAGTGTAAGTGTAACACCCAGCCCAAGCCAAGCCCATACCCATGGAAAAGCCCAGCCCACTTAAAGAAACAGCGTCGTTTTGGGGTCAAAATTTAAACTTTTTTTTCTTTCCCTCAATAACTCTACCGCAAATCCCTATAGCAGCTTTTTCTTCCACAATTAGCCACTTTGAACCAAGTCGACAATTGCATCCCACGTTTACACGCCAAGGCTATGTCCCAGGTCGACCAACCCCCAGCCCATGGACGAACGTCTCCACGTCCAGCAACCACCCTGCAACAAACACGGCAACACGCCACAACCCTGCCAAGACCCGTAGAAAACCCACTCAGTTATTCAATTTCTTCCCACAGCCCACGGCAAACCAGCAATTCCATGGTTTTCTCTCCCACAAGCGTTCTTTCCCTCAAGCCACGGCAGGTTGAGAACCACCCACACCGTTGCCACCCTGCACCGCAAACCACCATCACTGAGGCCCTGTTTCAGCAAATCGAGAACATAACGAACACACGCACGTTGCACATACATGGAGACAACTGCCAGCCAACATCCGTCGTCGTCCCTGCACCGCCAGATCCCAGGGTGCCTCTTGGAGTATCACTGTCCACTATCAACTCCGTCCGAAAACACCCAGCCCCACCATGCGTTTGTGCCCCCACCCCACCTCAAACATTACACTACCTAAGACAACCAGCTCCCCTCCACATCGTGAGTCTCTTATCTCCACAAATAACCGCTGCTGCCTCCAAGCGTAAGGAAGCCCCACGTTCTGTTGGAGGAAAGATCGGGAGGAGGAGAGGCAGTTACCGGGGAAAGAAAGGGAAAGGGAGGAGGGAAGAGATAGACGTGGTGGCGGAGGTCTGAGGTTGTGCATCAACTTCAAAGTGGTGGAGAGAGGTGGCCGACGCGAGAGAAGAGAGGAAGGGGGAGAAATCGGGAGGAGGAGAGGGAGTTACCAAGAGAGATCTACAAGTGAGGGTGAAGCCGAGGGGTAGGACAGGGTGGATGGCCAGCGACGGCGTGCTCGTCTTGGCCAGAGTGGCTGTCGGCGACGGCGCTGATTTGCTGGGAGGGGCGCGTTGGGGGAGTTTTCGATTTTGGGGAGGGGGCGTTAACAGCACTTGGAGGGAGGGAGGGAGGGAGGGAGGGAGGGTTGAATATTTATTTGCGGCGACAAAAACTTAGTATATCCTCGCTAACAAAGGGTCGTAGGGAGGTTTATTTGCGGCGACAATAACTCGCCGTAAAAGTTAGAATATTACCGCGACCTCTATTATTTGGCTCACTCTTAATGGCAGACTTAATTGCAGGAACACGAAATCGCCGCAAAAAGTTAGTTTTACTGAGGACGTTTTGGTCGCCGAACGTGATTTCAGGGCGAAAGTTTTTTTTTTTTTTTCCCAGACGGTGTTTGTAACATCAAGTAAGTATTTTCCACAGCTTATGTCTTAAAAAAAAGACTTGTGGGAAATAGATAAATTTATTGTAATTTGTTAAGCAATCTACTTGATATGATATACATCTAAAAAATTTTTAGCATGACTTTTTTGATTATGTTCTAACTCTAGTTGTGATATGATGATTCTAATATGTTACATGGTTAGTATCAACATCTTTGATCTGAGTGCACCCACTTTAGAAACAAAATAGTTTTTATGTGTGTTCTTTCATATGTGCACACTCGAAATTTTGAGAATAAATAAGGAAAAGTTTCACAATATGATATTGTCTGGTTTGGCCATCAGGGATAGCATAATCCTACCATGAGGGCTAAACATGATACGATATGAAATGATACGATATGAAATGATATGATAAGATGAAGATGTTTAGTCATATTATACCAAAGGATCTTTAAATATGAATAGTTTGTAAAATATTGCTCTGATGTTTAGTCAAAGTATGGGTAAAACTGTGTGAGCATAGCAAATTAAGTACAAAGATTGTACTTTAATTATCAGAGAGTTTATTTAATAGTTTTATTTTGCTCTGTCGATTTGATATTATGAGAGGTGGATGTTTATTTTGAGGCTTAGTGGTATCTTATTTTAATTATTTTGAGGTAGGTAGTTTAAAACAATGAAATCTATGTATAATTGAGAATTTGTAGTCTATGACTGGATGGTTGAAATATGATGTTAAGTGACAATAAGTAATTCTCCGACCCATCTGTGTTACAAAGTGTAATCGGAATTTAGACGTAAAAGAGTTACTGTAATAATGCTTAATGTGCCAATAAACCAACTTGTTTTCAAATAAAATTTACAAGGCATTTGGCAGACAAGTACATATATACATATATATATATATATATATATATGTTACCCTTGACCATGATATGAGTAATTGCATAAGAAATTATTGCTTGCCCAGTTGCATTAGGATATGGATCATACGCTTGTTGAAGGAAGATGAGGACTGAAGTTCCTTGCAAGGCAACTTCCTCGCAATATTACCCAATATATCCCATCAATGTAGGAAATTGTTACTTACTCCTTCAAATCTAGCATTTTGCATCTGCCCTTCTTCTTACTATAGAGGCTTGCCCACCACCTACTTTTATCTCTTCAAATCTTCAGATAGAACGAGCTTCAGCTTTCTTTTTCAGTTGCCTAAAAGTTTCATCAAAATCACTATAGGTTGTCCGTTTCGGATCATAAATTTCCAAAAACTCACGTCTCACCATTGCAAGCAGATCATTCACATACAACATATGGAGGATCCGCTGATATACAGCAACAAATACAAGGCCAAGCTCGTTATGGAAGGTCCATTTGAGTGCATAAGCAGAACCAGCAGCATCATAGTTGTATGATGCTGCACCAAACCGCTCTTTCAAAAGACAAGACCAGATCAAGGTGTCAATTGGTGCTCCCTTGAGCGCATGCATTTCCAAGCTCTTTACATGTCCAGAGGATTAATCCTCCACGAGTAAATATTAATAGTTGCTCTAACATTCTCCTATACTTGTATAAACCCTGTAATTGAATCTAGAAAAGTGTTAAAATATAAGAACCAGAAATTCAAATATGGATTGGAAAATAGGACATATGGGGGGGAAAAGGGGAAATCTCCACTAAAACTAAAAGGAAACACGAATTTCAATTTAAATTTTATAATTAATTTTTTCAATTTTGGATACAAGAAACACCTTCACTCACTAATCACACTAAATGCAAGCTCATATCTAAGGGAAGGATCCTCATATAATATACATGACATAGACCATAATACTTAATAAATCATGATCTTTACCCATTTCTATGAACAAACTACCCAAAAATATATGCATATTAACCGAAGTCCTCCTCAAAAACTTAATTAAAAGACAGATCGTAGAGGCCAATCAAATCCCAATCAATACTAGATCGGGTTCATCAAATCAATACACCAAAAAGAAAAAAAAACAACATCCACATAAATTGAGATCAGTGTATCTACAAATGATAAAAATAAAAAATAAAAAAATAAAAATAAAAAAAATAAAAAAATAAAAAGGAAAAGAGGGTGAATTCGAAGAAATCGGAAAAGAGAGAGCAAATATATACCCACTTCTCATCTTTGAGAAAACCTGCAAACGAAGAAAAAAAAAGAACTAGAAAGAAACTAAAAAAAATAAAGATTGCTAAAAAATTATTTTCTTTTAAGTATTTTTTAACATCTTTAATTATTGAAAAAAAATTAAAGATATACAATTTTATTGATAGTCACTTTATTAATTATTAAATAAAAAAATAAAAAAAAATAATAAAAGAATAGTAGATGGATAGCAACTCTATACTTACTTCTCTCTTTTTTCTGAATGCTCTGCAATAGATAGCTGCGGTTTTTAAGGTTCGGTGTAGAAAACAAATCTTGGCGCACGCCAGTCGCCACCAACCTTTGATCCACGATTGATTTTACACTAACTGTACATCACTTGAATCAACGGTCATTAAATATTGATAATCTGAATATTGATTGATGAAACGGAAAAATAAAAATAATATGAATTATTATATTACACAAATTTTTTCAAATGCATAAATCAAGTGAAAATCTAAATAAAAAATACAAATAAAAGAGGCACAAAAGGAGGCATAAAGCCTGAATTATAAGGACAGGGGGGCTGACACAATATACATAAGAAAAGTTACGATTTTTTTTTTATTAATAATAAAGCTGAAACCGAAGTTTTTCTTATATTTTTATATAAAATTTATTATTTAAATTATTTTTTAATAAAAGAAAATTATTTTAATAAACAAAATTGAAGATTGTACCTTTAATTACAACCCAAGTTTAAGCTCTAAATCTAAATCTTCTTTTGAATTCTCATCGTCATTCTCTAATTTTGTCATTCTGATACCCATAATTGAAGAATACTGTCTCTTTTGATGAGGATACCAATTGAATTCCAGGCCGTTACAATCATCTTCATCACGACGCCTCTTACCATCCATTACTTCTACCCAACCTTCAATTTCTTCACTGGATGCATCAAAATCATGGGCACCAACATCTTCACGATCTCTTGCGGCATTCTCTTCGTGCTTCTCTACCAAATGGACCCCAAGTTCCAAATCTTCATTTGGAATATTCTCATCGTGCTTATCATTCTCTGAATCATCGTCGCCATTATCACGCGGTCTCATAGAATGTTGGACGTTAAGACGAGGATTCGAACTTGCAACTTGCAATGTATTGATCTCCTTCTGCTTGCATACCACACGGATTCCTATACTTCTAATTAGGTCTCTACCGCTGGAGCTATAACACTTAAGTTGCAGAATTCCCTCCACTGGTTTGAAATGCTCTCCATCTAGTTTGTGGTAATGCAAGACAACAATATCTGAGCCACCAATTAGATCAATACATTTTCCAAACGTGGAATACTGAAATACACCACTATAGTAGATATCGCAACGCATATCAAGGCGGGAAGACCTTTGGGAGGGATCGGACTGAACAACAGTACATGCAATGATTCCTTTAATCTCATCTGAAAACAGCAAATCAACATTTACCCAATCACATACATAATTATTTGGAATCTCCAGCTTGTAATGGTAGTCCCAATCTGGAATCTTATTTCCCGGAAATATAAGTCGACATTCTTCCTGGTCCTCTACATTTTCCTGTCGAACAAGCATGCATCATAATTATTAGTAGACAAAGATAAACATGAGAATAAGAGAGAGAGAGAGAGAGAGAGAGAGAGAGAGAGAGAGAGATACCTCAAACCTTAGAGGATTTACAACCATTTTATGGCATCCATTCAAGTCAAGCGAACGTAGCTTACGACAGCTGCTTGTATTGAATTCAAACTTATTTGATACTTCAACAAAACTCTCCAATGAGATGCATCCACTAGCGCCTACCTCTTCTATATTTGGAGGAAGTTCTAAGATTTCTTTGAGCTGCACACAATTATGCAACCCAAGTACCGATAATTGAACAAATCCTCTGATCCACTCAGGAAGGATAATGACATTGCTTCCCGATATATCTAAATATCCCAATGCGGAATAGCAGGCTGCAGTTAGAATTTGGCTCCCAATAGGGAGATGCCTTAATTTGTAGCATTTGCTTATTTTTAATTGTCTTAGTCCAGTGAGATCCCAAATAGATGAAGGCAATTCTTTGATAGCAGTCATGTGTTCTAGTTGAACCCATGTTAAACATTTCATTTCACTCTCAATTTCAGGAAACTTCTGCAGCCTTTTGCAATAACGAAGAATAAGCTCTTTTAGAGATCTCAGTTTGAGGGATCTTGGAAAACTAGTAAGGCTCTCGCAATTTTCAATTTCCAATTCGACGAGTTTATCAAGGAAGCCAATAGATTTATGTAACTCAACTAAGTTATTGCAATACTTAATTTCCAATCTCTCTAAAGTCTGGAGTCTCGAGACATCAGGAATCTTTGTTATGAATTCACATTTAGAGAATTTCAAAGTTTTCAAATTTCGGAAATTCTGTAAAAAATAAAACAAAACAAGGAAAAATATGTTAGCTTGTAGAAAGTTTACAGCATATAAAAGAAAAAAACGAATGTACCTTCAATCCATCTCCCAATTCTTTGATCAAGCTTTCATCCATTCTTAAAATGACGAGTTTCTTTCCATTAAAGTTTTGTGGGAAAGAATGTTTTGGATAGCCACGACAATCAAGTACTCTTAACTCGTTTGAGAGATAATTAGGCCCTCTTGGAAAACGTGCATTACGATTTATAAATATCCTTAGACTTTTCATCTCCGTGAAAGCTCCAGGAATCAAATCTATCGAGTCTTGTTCTGGCAATTCTATCAATATTCCTTGGATCTTGTTTGTTCCCTAGTAAGACAATGCATAAATTGTGTCAACAAAATCAGAGCATCAAATTCTTCATATTTTACCACGCACTTGCTAGAATCATAATTTTGTTTATATACATTGTTCATGTATTTTCCTTTTTTAAAACAAAAATCTTAATGTTTGATTTTTATTTTTAGAATGTCCCAAACTTAGTGATCAAACACAAAATGTCCATGTTTGCTTTCACATTTACCTATCAATTAATTAATCTTTTAATGTAAGAAAAAAAAAGGATATATAGTTAAAAAAAGAAATTGTCTCGTCGTAACCAAAAGATTTTTCTTTGTTTCTCCTCGTTTAAGGCATTCTACTCATAAACAAAATAACTATTATGAGATAAATACGTGGTAGATGCAGTTATAGAAATAAATGGGTTCACATATATGTATTCTCAATCCAATTTTACAATCAAAAGATGAAATGTGTTTTTATATATGTTTTTTTTTTTATGCAACTCTTACGTACCTTAGTTTCTTCTAATACACGACGAACATCTTCATAAAACCATAGTCTACTGCGTTTCTCAGGTTCATTGGGTGATTCTCGACGAACAATTTCTCTACCCATATCTTTGAGTAAGTCCTGCATGATTAATTTGCCATGCTCAATGGTTATGAGAGACTTATCCATCAGTACTTTGATATCACAGTTGGGAAAGAAACCACAACCATCAAGTACTTTAGTAACATATTCTTCTTCCTCTCCTATAAAGAAACATGCAATGTCCAGGAAAATACTCTTCTGGCTTTCTTCCAAGCCATCATAACTTATTCTAAGCTTTTCATGAATATCATTATGAGGAATTGTTTTGTACTTTTTTAAAGCACTTCTCCAATAATGAATATCTCTACCATATAGATCCGAGCCTAGCACCGTTAATGCCAACGGAAGGCCCCCAGCATAATGCAGTACATCTTTTGTGAGTTCTACAAAATCATGGTTAGGCTTTTCATTTTTGAAGGCATTCCAACAAAATAGCCGAAGAGCTTCATCTTGATCTAATTCCTTCACCTTATATCGTAACTGAACATTATAATTAGTTAATAAATGTTCATCTCTTGTCGTTATAATGATTATGCCTCCTAAACCAAACCAATCACATCCTCCAAGTAAGGTTTCAACTTTGACCGACTTATCCAAATCATCAAGAACTAAAAGAACCCTTTTAGCCCAAAGCATCTCTTTTATGAGACCAATTCCCTCATCAATATTTGCAACATTCAAACTTGAGTCTCCTAGGATCTCGCAAAGAAGTGTCTGTTGCAATTGAATTAAACCATAGTCATGCTTTGAATTTTCTCTCACGTTTGCAAGAAAGCAACAATCTTCAAATTGGTCAATAAATGAGTTGTAGATTTCTTTAGCCAAATTTGTCTTACCAACTCCTCCAATTCCATAGATTCCTAGCATGCGTGTCTCATTCACTCCCACACTTTGAAGCTTATTATGGACGTCTTTTACTCTAGATTCCATTCCGACTGGATGCTTGGCAATGTCATTTAAATATTTACGCTTTACTAATCTTGAAACCTCTCGAACAATCTCTTGAATAACTTCTGGTTCATTCCTATCAATGCAAAAATAAAAAATAAAAAAAGTAGTGAGCTTCTGAATTAATGAGTTCCTACATACATACAGGCATACCCAAGTATCATAAAGATGTATTATGATCAGATTTTTCTTTTTTAAGTGAAGGCATAAGAGCGAGTAGAAGTAAAATACCTATTTCCTAAAGTGAATCCAGACAAACTGGCCAATTCTGTAAGGGCTGCTTTCCACCTTTGCACCTTCGTCTCATCCTTGAGCCTTTTCTTAAGTTTAACCAATGCTTTTCCAAAACTCTCTCTATGTTGTCGTACCTCTGTTGGATTTACATCGTAAAACACTGGTAGAATTTTTTGCTGCTTTGTGTTTTTACACTCAAGGATCTTTATCAACTCATTCAAGCACCATGTGGATGATGCATAGTTTTTTGAGAGCACGACAATTGAAATCCTTGAGCTTTCAATAGCTTTGAGAAGTTCTGGTGAGATTTCATCCCCTCTTGGAAGCTTGCCATCAATGTAAGTATTTATTTTCTTTCGGTCCAGAGCTTCATGAAGATGGGCTGTGAAACCTTGACGAGTATCTTCGCCTCTGAAACTCAAGAATACATCATATTTCCACCAATGAATAAACGGGAAAAAGGAAGAGGAAGACGCACGACCTTGAAAGGCCATAAGAGAAGTTATTGTTTATCTATGACGGATTACTACTGATGAGTTTCTTGGAGAATGGATAAATCAAACAAAGACGATGAGTTTCTTGGCAATTAATTCCTTGCGGTACCTTTCATTGGAATAAATAATAAATTAGGCATGGTCACATATTCAACACGCATGTTCAACTTTCCTTCTCCTTTCTTCCCAAAAAACTACCCCCATCATGACTTGTAGAGTCAAATACATATTCAAAAGTCATTTTTAAAGAGTGGAATAAATATTGATATATAGTGCTCATGACACGTACGGTCAAATATTCAACTTTCTCCAAAATTCTACCCCGTGGAAAGCGGAAGACTAGAGAAAGACCAATTACGTACCTAGAGTTTTCACAAGGCAAACCGATGAACGGACCCAGAAACTCCCCTCTGGCTACCTACAAGGACATATATATGTATGTATATGTTTATAAATTAGATGGATCTTGTTGATATTTGAGTACTGTTTTAATAATTAACCATTATTGCTTAGTGTTAATTTCTAATTGACTAAGCATATATACAATATATATATGTTAAATAATGTCTATCTTGTGCCTAAATAATCAGAGCTATATATCAATTTGTTTGTAGTAGATCATGAGATTAGTAATTAATTTTGCTTGCTTGATTCTAACACGTACACAAGTAGAACAAAAACTGACCGTAAAATTAGATTTTTATATCAAACTTATTATTTAGATTAGTTTTTTTAAAATATCTAAATTTCTATTAAATAAAATTGTTTTAATATATAAAATATATTAAGATGAAAATTTTAAGTTTGGTTACATAGATGAGATGAGATGAGATGAGATAAAAATTGAAAATTAAATAAAATATTATTTTTGTTTGAGATTTTTTTTAAAAAAAAATAAATCGTTTATTATATTTTCTGTAAAATTTAAAAATATTATAATAATTATATAAAATAAAATAAAATGATATGATATAGTTTGATTTTATGTATTAATAAATATTACTGCATTTATTACTGCCTCTAAACTCGGTGAATTGGGACCTTCCTTTGATAGAGATCCGGCGACTGGTCATCCAATGAGGTTTGTGCCACGTCATAATCTAAGATATTTGTCAAATTGTTAGACACATTTTCTTGATGTGATAATGTAAATAAGAATATTAGGAAAAAAAATACAAATAGAAAAATAATAGATAAGAAATCCCGTCCGCACGAGGACAAGTCATAAAACGAGTTGATTGATAATAGTTATCGTTAAAACTCAGGAATATTGTTGAAATAGAAAGAGTTTTGGAGAATCATAAAAGTATGTATTTCTCTGTGTATCAAACTATACAAAGCAGGCCTATATATAATTGAAATATGGTCAAAGTAAATAAGGAAATACAATGTAAAAGGAAAAATTCTCACCTAGCATAATTACAAGAAATTAAAAATATTATCCTAATATTTTAAGAATATTAGGTATATTCTAAGATACAAATATATACACTAACATCTCCACTCAAACTTTTGGTGGCAAAGTCAACAAGAGTTTGAAAACAAGATCACCAAGCCGATCTGGTGGATGTGATTTAGTAAAAATGTCAATAAGATTATCTTCAAAAGGAATTGAGTGTAACTGGAGGACACCATGATGAAGATGATGGCGGATGAAGCGACAATCAATCTCAATATGTTTGGTACGCTTGTGAAACACATCATTGTGTGCAATCTAAATAGCACTACGATTATCACAGTAAAGATGAGAACTTATTAATTGAAGAATTCTCATATTTTTTAGAAGCTAGCATAACCATAAAAGTTCAGATGTCGTATCAACAAAGAAGAGTGTGATGAGAAGTGCAAACCATGAAAGAGAGTACCCTTGATATAGCCTAAAATTCAAAAGGAGATTTGTTGTAAAGTATAGGTGAGTGTACCCGATTGATTATGTTTACAGCGGTAAGAGCAGCTTCAACCCAAAATTTTTAGGTAAAGAAGCATAAAGTAAAAGAGCTCTTACAGTATCAAGGATATGAAGATGTTTTTGTTCGCACAACCATTTCGTTGAGAGGTACAGGGACAAGAATAATGTGACAGTGTGCCTTGTTGATTCAGAAACTCAAGGAGAGATTTGTCAATGTATTCCATGGCATTATATGAACAAAAGACTTTAATGGTACAAGAAAATTGAGTTTGTACCATTTTGTGAAAAAATTGGTAAAGAACAAGCTCAAATCGATGTTGTAACAAGTATAGTCATGCATAATGAGAATAATCAACAAAGATAACAAAATAACAAGATCCCCCCTCAATAGAAGTAGGTGCAAGATCCCAAATACCAGAGTGAATCAAATCAAAAGGTGCAGTCGAAAAAGATTCACTTATATTAAAAGGTAAATGTGTTAGTTTTTCAAGTTGATAGGAGATGCAATCAAATGACTCAAACCCTATAGAACCTAGGTGACTTTGGAGGCATTCCAACAAAATAGCTGAAATCCAATTGATTCACCTTATTGTTATAATGATTATACTTCCTAAACCAAACCAATCATATCCTCCAAGTAAGTTTTCAATTTGGAACAGTTGATCCACATCATCAAGAACTAAAGAAGCCTTTTACTCCAAAGCATCTCTTTTATGAGACCGGTTCCGTCATCAACATTTCCAACCTTCAAACTTGAGTCTCGTAGGATCTCGCAAAGAAGTGTCTCGTGCAATCGAATTAAAACATGCCCTCAATTTGAAGTTTTTCTCACGTTTGCAAGAAAGCAACTATCTTCAAACTGATCCGTAAATGAATTGTAGATCGCTTTTGCCAGACTTGTCTTACCAACTCCACCAATTCCAAAGATCCCTAGTATGCGTGTATCATTCAGTCCCTCGAGTAGAAGCTTATTATGGACGTACTGTACTCTAGACTCCAATATGACTGGATGCTTGGCAACATTTAAATATTTACACTTTACTAATCTTGAAACCTTTCGAACAATTTTTTGAATAATTTCAGGTTGGTTCCTATAGGAATGCAAAAAATAAAAACAAAAATAAGTGAAAGAATAATGAGTTAATAAGCATGGGCTTCTGAATTAAGGAATTTCTAGATTGAGAAATACCACATATATACATTTGTATACTCCTACATACATACATATATATATACACACACTAGGGAACGGCCTTTGGTGTGCTAATCCTGGGGTGTACCTGACATAATGATTTAAACAAAAAAAAATGAAAAAATCAGTAGCTTATTAGTCTGGAAAAAAAAAATACAAGGTTAAAGAAAGACAAAAAAATAAGATTAAAAAAATCTAAATTTCAACAAAGTATGAGTATTAGTCTGCATCTATATTAGATTATCTATTTACTCTCTATATAATAATAAAATATTATTAATTTAATATTAAGGACCTTTTGGTAAAATATGATCCTTCATTAAATTCTACAAAAGAGCTACACGTCAAATGGTTAAGGGTTTTAAAGACCTTTTGGTAAAACATGATCCTTCATTAAATTCTATAAGGAAACTACATGTCAAATGATCAAAGATTTTAAGGGCCTTTTGGTAAAACATGACTTTACGGAAAAACAACAAAAGTTGCTATTCACGGTTAGATAGCCACTTATTATAATAAAATAGATATATTCATGTACAGAACCATTATTTTCTCCATTGATCCTTATGTTGCTTTGTACCCAAGAAAGACAAAACTTTGCCCTCAATTACCTGGAAAACCATATAATGCAAGTAAGCAAGGGCATTTCTAACAAACAACAAATACTGTTTGCAGAACTTTGTCTCTGATTTGTAGTGTGGTATTGTTAATTATGTTTTCCACTGACTAATGCAAGTATGCAAGGGAATTTCATCTGAGGTTAGTGTGTCAGAATATGGTCCAAACTATTTTCTAGTTCCAGGATACATTTTGGGTGTCATCGACTTGCTGAGTTGTGTTCATGATGTCTGGTATGGCAGATTGCATTTGTAATAATTCTACTTTTTTGTGCAAAGTCGATTGATGGCAACCCCTACCTCACATTAACCATATGCACAATTAAAAAGATCCCTGAACCCAAACCAATTCACTAATAAAACTATTTCCTCCATTTTCAAAGTGATGGCTTTCTAAATCTATCTTCCAAGTGCAGAAGTTATTAAAGTAGTACATGGAGGAGCTCCAAGGTCATTTCCACAAGGACAAAGGACTATCAAAGTATTTGTGAAATTTAATTGAAAAGTATGATGATGTATGAGAAGTGTGAAAAAGTAAAATGAAATATAAAATTCTTTCATTTTTGTATTTTTCTTTATGTATGTATAAACAATGAGCAAAATGGAAATTAATGTATTCACAAAGAAAGATTTAATGAGAATAGAATATATGGTTGTGCTTTGAGAATCTCGGTTTTGTAAATTTTAGAAAGATGGATTAAACAATGCAAGAAATAGTTGCTGAAAATTTTGGTATTCTAAATGATGAGAACTGTAATTCTAATTCCTACAAGAAACAAACAGAAATTTTAATTTAAAGCTGAAAATAACAATTCCAAAGAAATGATTTAACAAACACTTGAGTTGGGTATGAGAACTCTCCTTGTTTCGGTTTCTAGAATATTTTCTTGATTAACAATCCAGTCAAGGCATTGATAAAAGGAAGATAAAAAGTTATGCTCAAGTTTTGCAATATTTCCCCAAGGGATTCACAACTTTACTAACCAAACACACTTTAACAATCAACTAAGAGGAGCCTTAATAATTTTCAAGCATTTGTTGTGTCTTACGTCAACAACAAATCAAGAGCAAGAGCCGCACTCTATTTTCAATTCAAATCTGACTAGCAACTAGTGAAATCAATATTCATCAATAAAATATTGCACTAAACTAGAATCCAAAACAAGTCAAGTCTCATTCCACAACCCAAGCTTCAGAAATTAGCTACACATGGTATTTCTAGCAGCAAAAATTAATCTAAGCAAAACCATATTAAAATCTAAGAGAAGAAAACAAATCCTAAATGAGATAAACTCTCGAGTGCAAAACAAATGGTCTCTGAAAATACCCAGCAGTTCAAAAGGCGCCAATCCCCCGAAATAATAAAACCCCAACCAAGCATAAAAGCAAGAGAAATAAAATCAAAGGAAATCCACTAAAAGGAAATGAAAATACGCTATCCCGAAAGCCGGAAAAATAAAAACCAAAAATCCCGCTGAAACTGCAGCTTCAGGAACAAGTAAAACTAAAAAAAAAAATCCACTACAGTCCCGTGTGCGCGAGTCTGCTGCTGCACAACCTAAGGCCAGCTGATGTGCCTTCCACTCCCTAAACAAAATGATAATGACATGGTCAAATATTCCTCCCACACCACCCCACCCC
>QEOW01001430.1:368960-455566 GCA_003123825.1 Juglans hindsii
TTTTTTTTTTTTTTTTTTTTTTTTTTGTTTTTATTTTTATTTTTATTGGCACTAGGTGTTCCAGGAAAAGCGTCCCGACTAATCCCGGGAGTGCACAAGCCCTCGGCAAGGAGTTTTCCGATAGTGCACCTCGGGTAATTCAAGGGGGAATCTCCCAATCCGATAGCCCCTAGAGATTGTTTGCACCTAAGGAAATTTGAACCTTTCAGATCTTATCCACCAAATTTAAACCCCTGCAAAGGAAGACTTACGGATATGAAGTGGATAACAAATTTCATTCTAAATAGTGTGACCTCCCACTTTAATTTTAATGGAGGATATGCATTTCCCCCTCCAACCCTACCAAGAATTGTTTAGTTCTTTACACCCCAACTGCTCAAATTAATAAATTGCAGCTCAAACTGCTGTCAATTGTCAAATAGCACCCTTCATTAAAATAGAGTGAAGATTGTGTCACATAAGTCTATTTTTCATCATCCTAATAATCAGAAACACAACAAAGCTGCTTTATCACAAAAGGTGGTGTTTGAATAGTGCAAGAAGCCTCTGGTATCCTCACAAGACCTTCCTTTTTCAATGGCATGGCTCAAGTCCCACACTTCTAGTTGGGATTGACATTGATATCATTTCTAATGACATGGAAATTCTAAGTCACATTTGGGATTATACTCCATATGGATAAGCCAATTGTGGAACTTGACCCCCTTGAAATCATTATACACCGTAAGAACTTCTCCCTCCCAAGCAATATGAGATCACATTCACCTCCATCCCATACAAAATTCAGAGTAAAGCCCAAATCTTTGGGTACAGTTTGGAACATAGCCGGATTCACAAAAACTAGAAATAAGAAGTGACTTAGGCTTTCCTTGTGCCTATATAAGATAACTGTGAGAATACAGTTACAAAACCCGTAAGATTAATAATTTGGATCTTGTGTCTTCAACAAAGACAATATGTCAAGAAAATGGCAACCCTTAAAACATAAGGTTAAAAGCAAGTTCATCATTGCTTCTCATGATCAATAAAATTTTGTTTACCAATCAACAAAAACAAGCAAGTTCATCATTGTGACTAAACCGCACTTATTTAAGGTTGAAGGTTTTTAGAATGTCAGTCTTAATAGTTACATAAACAAATCATAAATCCAAGACCTTTCAGAAAGTCGAGGAATTTGAACAGAGAATAAATAACTAAGATTCTATTAATTTTCGTTACAGTTCAAGTTCTTTACTCAATTTGTAGATCATATGACTTCAACAACTATGATTTCTATTATCATATTTGAGCATATGTGATTGTTGAGCGTATATTGAAGCAATGGCACCACTGTGGCCTGCTGCACACACCAAAGGTAGCTTTCTCAAACTGAACCCACAGATCAAAAAACAATACTCAAGGACCATTAGAGGCACCAATCTAGATAAAATTTTGTCAAGATCACAATAGCAAGCTAGGGTGATCCAACCCCCATTAATGACTGTGATGCCCCTATAGGATTGGCTTTTGAAATGGTGGTCCTAAAGAAAAAGGGCTCCCAGATGCATACACTAGGGGTGAGCGGTGGGGCACTGCCCCCTGCCACCCTGTGTCCACCGCCCCGCCCCTGGTGTGGGGGAGCAAGGTACGGGAAGGGGGCAACCCCACCCCGTAGGGTGTGGGTAGCACCACTAGCATACACAAGTCAAAATAGTGTTTTTTTTCCTAGTAAAACCAGCCAAAATATGTAATGCATGTAAATATCTTCATCACTCAGGAAAAAGGTCTGCAAAAGAGATAGGCTACCGGTAATTGACTCAGACATGAATATTTCCGGTTGGTTCATTCAGAAGGGATCTCACACAAGAAGATAATCTGTACGATGGATAGCCACTATGTCATACAAAGCTGACCGGGAAAAGACACCGAAGTGGCACTAAGCCTACAAGCAATTCAAGACCGAATATAGATTTAAGACGGCATGCATCCCAATTCTGAGAACAGACTCCACAAACAGAAACTAAAAGCTCCATAAAACAATAGATTTTCAAATTTATAGCACAATGGTTTCCATAGATAAATCAGAATTCTATGAAAGCATCATAAGATCAACAGAGTATATGACACCCAAAATTAACAGCAAGGTGATGAATGATTGGTAACTGACCAGTATGATCAACTTATCCTTGTTAATCTCTGATGGTGGCCTGATATCGAGCTTCATAGCTTCCGTTGACAGTGACGTTGGAAACATATCGAACCCGCTGCCGTGAACAGGAAATGTCCTCCCGTCAAATGGGTACGTCGGTGGCAGCCTCGAGTCGAACCGCATTCTCAATGGCTCCTCCAATGACAAGCCCGTGGCCGTGAGCCTACGCATGGCCATCTCTCGCTCAACCATCAGCTCTCTCCTCACTTCCGCTTCGAGCACCCTGCGCCGAGCCATTTCAGCCGCGATTATCTCTTCTCTGATACGCTCCTTCATCAATAATTCCTCGGATGACAACCCTTCGCCTGTGAGCCTCCGCATGGCTATCTCTCGCTCCATCATCACCTCCCTTCTCACCTCCTCTTCGAGCACCCTCCGTCGAGCGATGTCCGCTACTATTATCTCTTCTCTGATCCGCTCCTTCTCGAGCTCCCGCTGGATTGCTTCAAGAACGTCATTCGGGTTTCGCATTTGCTCCTGGCTTGGCTTTCGATCAGTGCTTGAAAGGCCGGCTGATAATATAGGGTTTACTCAAAATTCAGTGATAAAAGAGATTTAAGAGAATGAGCGGAATGTTTGGATCCCGAGAGAAAGTAAGAAACGAAACGGATATTTATGGTCTTTAAAGCTCTGAATTTCAATAACTGAACCTCATCCAATTTAGCTATGTGGACCAGTGCAGTATAAGACATAAGATTCAGAAAGTTTTATTTCTTTTCTTGGGTTTACTCAGCAATCAAGGCGCATAAGGTAACAGAGTTTCATAAATGGTATTTTAAAAACTGTTCTTTTTATGAAAAGACTTTCCATTTAAAAAAAAAAAAAAAAACAGCAGAAAGCATAAAAAAAATATGCGAAAGATTTTACTTTCTTATCGTTTCTCCCCTTCTCTTAGTAACCAAACAGAAGACCATGAGATAGAGATAGAGATAGAGGAACGATGTGTTTTAACAGACCTCTCGAAGCTTGGTCGGTGAAGTAGCTGAGACTGGAAGAAGGGGAGCAATATAGTGGCTGTCGGTCATCAACGGCTCGAAACTTGAACTCCATGGAATTGCAGAAAAAGAACAGCTGAGGGAGGCAGAGGATATGAGATCTTGTATGAGTTTGAGGTCTGGCTATGTCCCGCGGAAGGATCAGTTGAGAGTCAAAGATGGAGTGTGAAAAGGACGCGACGTTGACGATGCTATGATCTGAAGTAACACAGGGTAGATGTCGAAGTAAGAAGAAAACAACAAGACGAAGGAAAAGGAAAGAGAGGTTTTGGAAACTAATGATTGCCTCCTTTCTACCTTCCTCCCCCTCTTTTATTTTTATTTTATTTTTTTATTTTTTTAATTTTTTTAAGTTTTTTTACTTAATAATTATTAATAAAAATGTATATTTTTTTATTTTTTTCTTAATAATTAAAAATGTTAAAAAAATACCTAAAAAAATAATAAAAAAAATTTCTAATACTCTAGAGTAGTAAAAGGGTGGTAAGCAGATAGTAAGTGTATTATTATCTTTCATCTGATCTTATTATTATAATTTTTTAAAATTTTTACATAAAATATAATAAATAATTTTATTTTTTAAATATTAAAATAATAATATTAAAAAATAATATTTTATTTAATTTTTATCTAAAATTATTCCATCTCATTTCTTTATCTAAACGTGTCATTATTCTATTATTAAAAAATTATATTTTAATAATATTTTATTTAATTTTTATATCATTTTACCTTATTTTAATTCATTATCTAAACTAGATCTGATAAAGTTATTGATAGGTATGTGAAAAATAAGAGGAATATGCGTGGGACCAAACTGTGGGATAATTTGAATATAATTAATGATACATGTATAACATTTTTACAAATTTTTATATAATCATATTTTAAAATAATATTTATATAAAGTGATGTTGTACATGTTATTTTATAAAAATATTTATCTTTTAAAATATAATTTTTTGAAAGAGTTATATCTCTATATTTTTTTTTTTTATATTTACGTTTTGCCTTTACGAATAAAAATAAATTAATTAAATTAAAGGTGCGTGGGACCAATCTGACATGTGAATTTCTAATAGAATTTCTCAATTTCTATGGGATGGAAATTTTGGTTCATTCAGAAGCTTCTGCGGCTCTGCCTCCAAGTACTAGGTAGTAGGTACGACTCGAGTAATGCTATGATCCAGATAAAGATTCTCTCTCCTCGATTGGATGAACTCTGAGAAATAAATATTATAATATTCTCACCAATTAATACTGAATGATTTAATATAAATATATAAATAGAATATTAAATTACTAATGAGATTTATAGTATTTAAACATATTATATAGAAGTATTGAATAAATACAATAGGGTCTATATTCATTAATATTCTATACATATTGAATGATTTTAATTTTTACTTATGGATTCAAAAAGCAAAAAGCTAGTGGAAAAAGAAAGAAATAAAAGAAATTGATATCTTTTGATACTTGAAAGAAATTATATTTACAATTTTAGAATAGAAAAATCTCACGTACTCATTTAAAAAAAATAATTAAATTTGAGATCTACATAAAAAAAATTATTTTTTTAATGGTGGACTCCACTTTTTTTAAAGAAAATACATGAAACTTACATATTTTATGACTATATCTACCACTATTTTTTTTTTATCGAATAATATGAAAAACATGCTTACTCTAGATCATATTGAAGATAAATTCTTTTAAAAGATACAACTTAATGTATAGAGCAGGGATTGACAATAGTAACTATTTATAATTATTAATTAATTAATTGTCATGAAATGGTTGTGAGAATTACGACTAGATCACATAATTTTTATCAAATAACTTGTAGAATAATATCAAGGCTTGGTACATTTCATTGGCAGTGATGTTGAGCTGGCAATCTTACCAGTCTCTGGGTTCTAAGTTTGCCATGTTTCTCTGGCCTTGTACTTTTTTCCTCGAATGTCTTCCTCAGACCTGTCTCATTTGTGATAATAACCTAACTGAGGGCAGAACTTCACTTCTCATTGGGACCCTTCTTCAAACCAATTGTTGGGCCTCTTGCTGATGGTTTCACAGCTTTCTCCTTTGCTCTAGAAAGATTTGATTCGGGTTTGGCTTCCAAGGAAAGTATGTCCATACTAATAATTCATATATATAATGTCAATAGATATGCACGACTTATTGTACATTTCAAAACTAATACATGAAATAAGATGTGACTTAGGATTTTCTTGTGCCCTTATAACTGTAAAAATATAGTTACAAAACCCATAAGATTAATAATTTGGATCTTGTATCTTCAACAAAGACAATAAGTCAAGAAAATAGCAATCCTTAAAACATAAGGTTAAAAGCAAGTTTATCACTACAACTAAACCACACTTTTTTAAGGTTGTTTGGTTTTGAGAATGTCGATTTTGATAGTTACAGAAACAAATCATAATTCACAGACCTTTGAGAAAGTCAAGGAATTATATAAGAAAGAATTCATAACTTAGATTCTCTTAATTTTTCGTTATAGTTCAAGTTATTGACTAAATTTGTAGATCATATGACTTCAACAACTATGATTTCTATTATCATTGAAGGGACATATCCATCCCTCCTTTGATTAGGCCGAGCATATGGCTAGTAAGGCCCACAGCACAGATGTTGCAAGCCCACCGACTAAGAAGGAAGCCGAAGGAATCTGGCACCACATTCACACGAGCACTCCTCTACTTGGGTGACTCACGGAAAACCTCAAAAAAAGCTACATGTTCTAAAGCTTTAAAGTCCAATCTGAAATATAACTAAAATATGTATAATTAGGTTATAATTCTTTGCTTTATAAAAGAGAAAAGCTCTCAACCGGATGGGTTTAAAATCTATTTTGGCACTAGTCAATGAAATCGCGACACGTAAGCATTTCAAACACATTTCACCTGCACCTAACAACACTAAACCTGCACTCATCTCCCTTCCGTTCTCTCCCTCTCCCTTATTGCACCAAACATGCACTCATCCTGCACCAAACCTACACTCTCATCTATTTCCTTTCATTTCTCTCCCTCTCTCCCTTACGTTCTCTCTGTTCTCTCCCACTTTCTTCCTGCACCAAACCTACACTCATCATCTCCGTTCTCTCCCTCTCCCTTCCTCTCCCCGACGAAAGCCCCACTTGACGCAATGCCAACGGAAGCCCCACCTGCACTCATCTTAAAAGCCGACGGAAGGTAAAAAAAATTCTATTTGGGGCAATTTCATTGGTCTTCTGTTTGATTGTGCAATTTCATTGATTGTGCACTTTTATTGATCTTCTGGTTGATTGTGCGATTTTGTAAAAAATTTATAAAAGATTTCCTTCATTGCTCTTTTTCTTTAGTGAAATGACTAAACTCTTTCATAAAAGATTTCATTGGTACTAAACTCTGCATCTCCAATGGATTTCATTAGTCCGGCTATTAAGTTCGACAACAATTTTGCCAAACCTGTGATCACACATATATTATATAAACAATAATATTATTTAGTGTGCAAGTATAATTATTTTTTTAAAGTCAAATTTAGTGACCACCGAATTATCTTTAAACTCTACATCCCCAGTAACTTTACATGGGACCATTTTTTAAATGTGGCTTCCTGTGATTAGTTTGGTAATGTTTGGATATATGTTATAATTGGTAAAAGTTCTTTTTTTTTATTGTCTATTGAGCTATCATTGTCATGTAAAATGGTATCAGGTTGCATGAATGATGAGTACATCTAGAGATCATGTGTTGAGATTTTTGACAATTCTAATTCTAGCGCCGATGAAGTTGAGATGATTGAAAATGATGGTGAGGTTGAACTCGATATGAACGTGCCCAAGGAAGGCCATACAACGTCATCTTCATATGTAGAGCCGTATGTGGGGCTAGAGTTTGACAATATAGAGGATGTACTTAACTGCTATAAAACCTTCTCCAGACGAACTGGTTTTAGCATTCGAACAAATCACACTCTGTTGTCAGGTATAAACAAATCATTAATTAGTGTAGAGTTTGTGAGTTCAAGAGAAGGATTCCGTCGGTATAATCTTAAACTTAAAGAGAGAGCAAGCTCTAGGCTCTGGAAACAAAGTGTGGTTGTAAGGTGATGATGAAAATAAAGAAAAATGAAGACAAATAGGTTGTATCCAAATTTGTACTCCAACATAATCATGAGTTGTTGACACCTAAGAGTACAAGTTTGCTTCGTGAACGTAGACAGGTGATACCGGCGCAAAAAAACATTTAATAGACATGCTAAATGAGTCAGGAATACCAACACAGAAAATAATGTCCATGTTAAGTAAGGAGCACGGTGGTGA
The DNA here is from genome assembly GCA_003123825.1 of Juglans hindsii. Lineage (NCBI taxonomy): Eukaryota > Viridiplantae > Streptophyta > Magnoliopsida > Fagales > Juglandaceae > Juglans > Juglans hindsii. The sequence continues at coordinate 376,477 of QEOW01001430.1, forward strand.
TTATAATATTGGTTGCATTCTTAAGGACATTCAGAATTATTTGAATAATTGAATAAATCAAGTTCTTGAAAAGAGATGAGAGAGAAAAGTCGGCATATGAAGTAACACATGAGGAAGATTGACGAAAAATTTATTTGGTAGCTATTAATGGGACGTCATATAAAGTAACACTTTCGATGAAAAAAATGTTGTCTTTTGCACATGTTGTAAGTTTGAATTTATTGATTTTTTATGCCGACACATCCTACAAGTTTTGACAAAAAAAATTGTTTGGACCTTATACTACGATCATGTGTTAGAAAGGTGGACGATCAATGCAAAGAGACGCATGGTACATGGGATATGTGTCGATGTGTCGATGAGGGGCCATTGGAGACGGTCTCAACTGCATTTGATAAGAAATATTGTTTGATTAGACAGTTTTATATAGTTGATGTAATGAGGTCATTATCTATTAAGAAATATGAGCATGCTTGTAAGGGAATAGAGACTATTCATCAAGAGCTTCTCTTGATGAGTGATGATGATGATGGTGGTGGTAACACGGAGGGACATGCGGTCCAAAGTGAAATAGTCCCAAACTTTTCATTGCAAGATCCTGCAATCATTGTTTCTAAAGAAAGGCCCAAAACAGTACGATAAAAAAAATTCAAAAGAAAATATACCAACAAAGAAGTGACAATGCAACATTTGTGAACAAGAATGGCATGTTAGAACGAAATGTCCATCACATAGGTACTTGCAATGATTTCATTCCGTTTTTTAATTATGTCGTATGTTTTTTGTGTGAAGCTTTTAACTTGATGAAATATTTTTTTATAGTGGTATTGGTGAACCAAGTTCAACTACATTACTTCCAAACCCAGCCACTATGTCAACAACATTTTATATGTATGAATGAATACTGATCTTATCTTATTTATTTTATAATTAAATGTTTAATTTGATCACTTATTGTCATTCCTTTGTGAAACTTTTTCTTTATTTATAGGAATATGCAATTCCCAACAATGTCACAAAATGAAGAGTATGGAGCAGCCTGAAATTTTTACTTTTCAAAAGATAATTAATTATTGGGTATCTTGGATTTTTTTTTGTGCCATTCACTTTTGTAGCCATGATTCTTTTGTGATTGACTAGATCATCCCCTCCCACATTTTATCTATATGGGGATGTTTTGTTGGCAATGATTGTATAGCTGTTTTTGCCACCAGTTACTTTTTTTTTTTTTTTGGTTATATCTGGCTAGCTAAATATTATTGGTAAACAAGATTTGGTTTTGAAAAGCTCCATCTGATTTGTTGGTATTTAATTTTCTTCCTAATTTGCAAGTCAGCCTTAACATTGCAATAGAAAATATAGCAATAACACTTAATATTTGAATCACAAAAAATGCATTCCATTCAGTAAATAATATTCATAAAAAATAATATAAATACAGCTTGCTCTAATAAGCCAAATACATCTTAATGTAGCATTAAATGATTTACAAACCATGAAAGCTCATTAAATTTCAAACTAAGAAATAACGCAATAAATACAATCTAAGATGCAATTAAGGACATTTGTACTTCTTTTTATCGATTGGAATTTTATATATTCAATTCTTGCACATTCAGATATCCTTTCATTTCTTCTATGTGCTAATTCCAAGGTTCATTTACAACAATCCAATAGTTCCATTTTAAGTTCAACCCATTTGAAAAAGTTACATTATTTTTTATTTTTATAATTTGGACAATTGAAAAATCGCCGACCAAAACTTTTTGGGTTGCCCGACATCCACATTTTGGAGGGAATGCTGCAATAACATAGTGGTCTTTGTCCTGAGATTATTTCATCTCCTACCCTCATAGACCGTAAGCTAGATATGGTGTCTCTTCCACTAATTTCCATATTGCTGCAAACAAACAAATAAGTCAATCCATTAACTTATAAGCTATTTATTATATATTCAATCCATTACGTTATAACCAACCAAATGGTAAAGAACTGTATATAGAAACCAAATGTATGATTATAATCTACAGTATCTAGGTAAAACCCAAAACAAATGTATTGATAGATAGATAAATAAATATTAAACAACATGTGATTTCCGCCGACAAACAATGAAATACAGTACAACTTTCCTACATTACTAGGTATAGATAACCATCGTAATAATTAAGTACCGCCATGCAAAAATCCCAAGAAATATACCAACACAAAGAAACTTTCCCATGTCCATCCACTAAGACCGGTTGTGTATATAATACTCCAGCTGTTACACTTCCCATTCATATTTTGGTGTTTGAAAATGTTATGAAGTGATGACACAGTCAGTATCAATTTTACATATTAAATTTAAAAAAAGTCTTGGTTCAATTGAGTTGGAGTTGGTTACAGAGATTGCTTTTTTCATCTCCAAGACATTTGCTTTGACCATCTCCAATGACTTGGAGGATGTCATTATTGGTTTTATAATTTGTTGTCCAAGTTATAGAATGCAATTTGAAGAGAATTAGATACAGGCAGTGAGGTTCATGCTACCTATGGTGATTCTCACATTTTTTGGATAACTTCAACATCTTTGTCTCTCTCTGTGAATTATCTCTGCAATTGGCATGAATTGCAGATCCCTTGTTTACATTAGCAAAAGGAATTAAATTATGGAGTGATTTATTATTAGTGCTGAAAAGTTATATAGCCCTATAAGTTCAGAACCACATGAATTGGTAAGCAATCTGCTATATTGGAACAGAGGTAAAAGCTAACTATGTCCAACGAAAGGAGGGGTAGAGGTTGTATCTTCTAAGTTATCAAAGTGAAATTGTTGTCATCTGAAGTGAAGAATAAGTTATGGGCACCAAGTGTTTGCAACATGCTCCTAACGAGAATGATATAGAGTGTTGTAATATTTTATTGTTTCTCATATATCCTTCAGTACATGAAATCGCACAATAGATGAGAGGATCAAACAGACCAACAGATCACCAACGGAAAAGAGCAATGAAAGAAATCGCATAATAAATGGGTTTCAAACAGAAATTTTTTTACCTTATGTTGGCTTTGAAGATAAGTGCATGTGGGGCTCGTCGGCATCACGTCGAGTGGAGCTTCCATTGAGAAGAGGAAGGGAGAGGGAGAGAATGGAGAGGATTGGAGATTTTTCGTTGAGGGCACTTGGAGAGAACGGAAGGGAGAGATGGAGAGAAAGGAAATAGATGAGTACATGTTTGGTGTTGCTGGGTGTAGGAGAAATGTGTTTGAGAAGCCTACGTGTCATGTCTCCATTGGCTAGTGCGAAAATGGGTTTTAAACCCATCCAGTTGGGAACTTTTCTCTCTATAATATGTATAATATCTTGTATATGACCCGTGTACTTGGACTTTTGCCTATTCTTATAATCAATAAAATTTTATGTACGGATAAAAAAATATGTATAGTATATACTGTATATATATAAACAACTTATGATCTATTTTGCCTTGGTTTGATTTGGAATGAGAAAAGCAAAAACCTAGAATCGAACCCATTTTTTTATTTATCAATAAACAAAATTTTATTGATCATAAGAATAAGCAAAGGCCTTGGACTTGGGGGATTTTTCCCTTGAATTACCTAATATGTACTTGCTGAAAACTCCTTGTCGAGTACCTGTACAACCCCGGGATTAGTTGAGATGCTGTTACCGGGCACCCGATGCTAGTAAAAAAAAAAGAATAAACAAAGTCATAGGTNGAATTACCTAATATGTACTTGCTGAAAACTCCTTGTCGAGTACCTGTACAACCCCGGGATTAGTTGAGATGCTGTTACCGGGCACCCGATGCTAGTAAAAAAAAAAAGAATAAACAAAGTCATAGGCATACGGGACATATATAAGACCATCCTGATAGTGCTAGTTTAATGATACAAAAAATTAATGGAAGCTTATTCTATGAAAATCATTTACAATTGACCAATGGAGTGAAATATTGAAAAAAAAAAATCTAAGCTCATTCATTGATCGCTCTCGATCTTCAGAATTTCTTTCGTTCCACCCCCTCAAAGAATGCTTCATTATAGGCATATTGTGATCATTTTTCATATGAACAAAATATGAGGGTTACCCCGAAGGCCTCACAAGAAGTTAGAATATCAATCACTCTTCTCGGCATCACCTAAGTTAGTCTCACCCATCTGAGTGAAAAAAGCATTCTATATGGTTATGACAATCTCTCAATGAAGTAATAAATGATCAACGGACTCTCCCCTCTTTTTGCACGCACAATACCAATTCATGGCAATAAAGCGGCGTTTTCTTAAATTGTCAAGTATGAGGATCTTTCTCAAGGAGGCCATTCAGCCTATCCATGCAAAGAAGAATGCCTTTAATGGGAACTTTGTCTTCCAAATACCCTTCCATAGGAATGAATTTGTATTATGTGTGCTCATAGCTTGGTAGAAGGAGTAGACGGTGAACTTCCTTTTCTTGGAGTGACACTAGAAAAGCTTATTGTCAACTTCCCCCTTCATGCGAGTAGAGTATGTTAGGTCATAAAACTCTGAAAATGCGTCGACTTCCCAGTTATGTGTATTTCTATAGAAAGTGACGTTCCATTATGGAGCACCATTAGATAAAATCAAAAGGTTCGCAATCAAGGCTTCTTTCATTCTTACTATACCATAGACTTCTAGATAAGCTTCCTTAACTACCCTGTCGCCACATCTTATGTCATGCCAAGTTTGATTTTGAATCTATCACCCATCTCAAAATGGGTATTTCTAAAATATGTATCTCATCCTCTTCTTTCTGCTTCCAAATCCCCCACCCATATGTCTCACTTACCTCATTTGAATACCATCCTCCCCATGCTTCATCGTATTTTAATTCTATGACATTTCTCCACAAAGCTCCCCGTTCTTGAGTGTATCTCCGAAGCCATTTGCCCAACAAAGCTATGTTAAACACTTGCAAATTCCTAATGCACATTCCTTCTTTTGAGATAGGGGTGCATACCATGACCCATTTTATCAAGTGAAACTTAAACTCATCATTCATCCCCCTCATAAGAAATCTTATTGAAGTTTCTCTAGGCGTTGAACTACCTTGGTGGGAAGCAGGAATAATGATAAGAAGTAGGTCGACAAGTTGGAAAGAGTACCCTAATATTTTGAAAGATGTCTCGAGTCTCAGGATTAACCTATACAAGTTTGAAAATTGTACCTACGGGTGCCATAGGCAATATTTCAAATTTGGTTAATATTTTAGAGAGTGAGATTTCTTTATTACCACTGAAGTATCTTAGTCTTCCCTTGGGTGCTTCTCACAAATCTGTTTTGATATTGGATGGCTTAATTGAGAAGATCGAGAGAAGGTTGGCTAAATAGAAAAAGTTATATTTATTTAAAAGGGAAAGAATTACTTTGTTAAAGAGTACGTGGTCTAATCTTCTTATGAATATTCTTTCACTTTTCCCTTTGCCGGCTGGGGTTGCTAGAAGAATTGAGAAAATTTATTGTAATTTCTTATGGGAAGGAATAAGAGAGAAAAAAAAGTTTCATTTGGTTAGCTTTTTCTTTTATTGGCACCGAGTGTCCAGGAACAATGTCTCGACTAATGTCGATGGTACACAGGCCTTCAATAAGAAGTTTTCCGCAAAAGTTTCATTTGGTTTGTTGGAACAAGATTTGTCAATCAAGTTCTTGTGGAGATTGGGGTGAGAAATTTGGGATTGTTTAATAAAGCACTCATTGGAAAATGGTTTTGGAGATATCATGAAGATAGCTATGCTTTATGGAATAATGTTGTTGCTGTTAAATATGGGAATGGGTAGGGGGATTGGTGTTCTAATGAAGTTAGAGGAGTATGTGGGTTGAGTTTATGAAAGTTTATTAGGAAAGGTTTGGGGGAGTTTCTCGAACATATTAAATTTGTGGTGGGGAAAGGGAAGATGATTCTCTTTTGGCATGACATTTGGTGTGGGGAATCAGCTCTTAAATCAGATTTTTCATTTCTTTATAAGATTGCAATGTATAAAAATATTGTTGTGGCAGATTATCTTTAATGTATAGATAATAATATTCTATGGAATGTTGACTTTATTAGAGATGCAAATGATTGGGAAGTAAATGTTGTTTCAGATTTTTTAGGAAGAATTTATAATTCAAAAGTAATGCAGGGAAGATAGGACAGGGTATCGTGGGACCAAGCTGGAAATTTCAGGTTTTCAGTTAGTTCTTTTTATAAGGTGCTTAATTGTCATTCTGGTTATGTATTCCCCTGGAAAAGCATTTGGAGGGTAAAAATACCTATTAAGGTGGCGTTCTTCAGTTGGGTGGTTGCTTTAGGGAAAGTATTGATCACAGATAATCTTTGAAAACGTGGTTTGTGTATAGCTAATTGATGTGTCATGTGCAAGAAGGATGATGAATTTATAAATCATCTTTTTTTACAATGCAAGGTAGTTGTGGAGGTTATTGGTCGGACATGTTTATATTGGGTGATGCCTAAGGAAGTTGTGGATCTTCTTGCATGTTGGCGTGGCTTTGAGGCATGGAAATGTGTTGCTGCCAGCTGGAGAATGATTCATTTGTGTTTAATGTGGTGTCTATAATTAGAAATGAATGAGAGATGTTTTGAAGATAATGAGAGTTCTTTTGAAGATCCTTATAATTTTTTTCTTTTCTACTTTGAGTTTGTGGGCTAAGATCTTTGTAAGGAATGATGATAATATACTAAATACGCTTCTGGTTTAGTTTTCCTACTTTCTAGAGTGTAGTAGGTATTTCCTTTGTATACATCATGTGTACTTGGTCTATGTCTATTCTTGATAGTAAAATTTCTTATTAATTATAAAAAAAAAGGTTAGAAAGAGTACTTTTAATTAAAGTGATCTTACCACCTTTAGGTAAATATATCATCTTCTAACTAGCCAATTTTGCTCCATTTTCTTTAAGACATTATCCCAAATTGATTTCAATTTGAACGGAGTACCCAAGGGGGAGGTCAAGATATTTTATTTTCAAATGAGATATCTTACATCCCAAAATGAAAGCCATGTTCTCTGCATTAGTAACATCTCCCACCAAAACTACTTCTGATTTGGTCAAGTTCATATTCAATCCTGAAACGGTTTCGAAGCAATGAAGAAGGGCCCTCAATGCTTGAATATGATCATATCTGGCCCTACAAAAGATTAGTGTGTCTTAGACAAATAATAGGTGAGAGAATGAACTAATATTTGCCTCCCCCACTGAGAATCCACAAAGTAATCGACCCTCCATAACTTTTAAGATCGTCTTGCTAAAGACTTTGATTATAAAAACAAATAGTAACGGATATAGAGGATCACTTTGTCTTAAACCTTATGAGCTTTTAAGGACTCCCAAGGGTGTCATTCACCAAGATAGAATTGCAAGTAGTTGAGATATACTAGTTAATCCATGAACACCATCTCAAACCAAAGCCACACTGCTCCAGCATTCTAAAGCAAAAAAATCTCCAATTGACACCGTCATAAGCCTTTGTCATGTCAAGTTTGCACAAAAGTCCTAACTCTACCAATTTGAGTCTACTATCCAAACATTTGCTGGCAATAAGTATTGAATCAAGAATTTGCCTAACAAATGCATTTTGAGGCTTTGATATTAGCTTCTCCACCATCAAGATTAATCTATTTGCGAAGACCTTCGTTAGGATCTTGTACATCTCACTCACCAAACTAATAAGTTGATAATCTTTTAGCTTTATCACATTGGGTTTTTTTTTTGGGAATGAGAGCAATAAAAGTTGCATTAATACTTTTTCAAACCTTCCATTTTCATGAAATTCATGAAAGAGTCCAATAATGTCATTTTCAATCACTTTCCAACAAGTTTGAAAAAAAACCATAGAGAAGTCATCTGGACCTGGAGCTTTGTAACCCTCCATACTTTTTATTGTTTTTTGGATCTCCATCTCTTCAAAGGGTTGCTCGAGCTGTCCTACTTGTTGCGAATCGAGAGCATCAAAAGTAAGTCCATCTAAGTTCGGTCTTCAAGAGAATTGTTTCGAAAGTAAATTTTCATAATAATCTACAGTGAGATCCATGATCGTTGGTTGGTTTGAAGTAGCCACCCCATCCACCAACAATGTCTCTATGACATTGTTTCTCCTATACAAATTAGCCATCCAGTGGAAAAAAACTTAGTACATTTATCCCCCTCCTTCAACCAAAATGCTTTAATTTTTTCCTCCAAGATATATCCTCCAATAAAGAAACCCTTTCAAGTTTCGGAGACACTTGGGACTTTACAAGCTCTCTCTATTTCAGATAGTTCCTTCACCTCCTCCACACCCTCCAATCCCTCGAGTTCTTTAAAAAAAGTATTCTTTTGGCCTTCCGCATTTCCAAACACCTTCTCATTCCAAGCCTTCAAATCTTTCTTCAAAGACTTCAATTTACTTGCCATAACATAGTTTGATTTCCATGAAAATGGTAAGAAGACCACCATTGCCGGACTCTCTCAATGAATCTCTCTTATTGCAATCACATATTTTTAAAATTGAAGTACCTTGAGCTTCCATGAATACCTCCACAATCAAGGAAGATGGGAAAATGGTCGAAACATAGCTTGGAGAGTCTCTTTTGAATAAGATTCAGGTACTGTGCTTCCCATTCAGATGATACCAAGAATCTATAGATCCTTGACCAAGAGGGGTGTTCTTGGTACCAAGTCTTCATTTTCAACACTTTTGTTCCAATAGGCAATTGCGATTGATAATAAAGGACTCTATGTCCATGATTTTCTTGTAGCTGTTGATCATTGTAGGAAATCTTTTTTTCTATATGTCTTGAGTAAAACGTTTATTATTTTCATTTTCATTAATAAAATTCTCTTTTGTTTATAGATATGTGCTTGTATGGTACTAAAGTGATACATGGAACAAGCACAGTGCTAAAGTCAATTTGTTGCTGTTGTTTGGAGAACATATCCTTAGTGTTGATGTTGAAGGTAACATGTTCATGTGGACATTTAAAGGAATCAATTAGATTTCTGCTCCGTTTGGACGCATCTGCTAGGTGAAAATTTTACTCCTAGTTGTATAGTGCTTCCAGATACTTAACCAAGAACTTGGTTCTAATCAGAATGATTGTTGGCTCCTAGTAATTGAATGCCATGCTTTGTTCGTGGTAAGAGATTTATGAGATTTGAGGAACTGGTAACTCTTAAATTGCAAAGTATAATTTTACATCTATATTCCCTAGTTACATTAACATAAATGTTTAAAGTGGTTTGTGCTTATGTTCGTATATCTTAGTTTTTAGATGGACAACCTTTTCTAGCGTTTGGAAGTTCATATGATGTCATCAGCATATGAAATCTTGAAAAAAAAAGGCTTTAATCAGTAATAAGATAGGGTCATGATAGTTCGATAATTTCACTGCATTTTTTTGCCAATGAGCCTGTCTTATTGAGTTCCTCAGCAGACAACTCTATTATGGTAAGATTAGCGAAAAATCTTTCTTAGCATCCTTAGTGAAACTTAGTGTGAGTATAATAATTGTTTAGCCTTAACATGATTTTAAATGGTACTCTGTATAATTTGTATGTAGAGCTTCTATTGTAGTTTGTATAAAGCTTCTATTAGATATAGTTGTAATACCCCAAATTGCGTGTAGGAAGATGGTGATTTTGACCCCACATTCAGGGGTGAGAGAAGTTATTATTCTTTATAATGATTCTAATGAGCTCCAATTATAACTTTGAGTAGCCCTTCTAGAGTATATGCTTAGTTATGGCTTGAGCTTTCTTTGGGTCGTCGCAAGTGGTATTTGAGTCAAACCCAATGTGAATGTAGTACTTGAGCTATGCCACCTATGATGGAATTTGGAAACAAGTATTTGGATGTAAAAAAGATTGTCAAAGACACTTAGTTGGTAAATAGTGTCCCAAGAACATTATTTTGAGTATAGAAACAGCTATGGAGTTTGCTACAACATTTATGTACGGATAGTGATAGGCTTACTACCCTATTACTACCCAAGTGTATTTCAAGTTTTTTTTTTATCATTTTTTTAAATATTTTTTTAACATTCTTAATCATTAAGAAAAAATTAAAAAAAATATTTAACTTTACTAATACTCATTTTCTTAATCATTAAATAAAATAAAAAATTAAAACAAAATTAAATACAAAAAAAATAGTAGATAGATAATAATAGGATAGTAATCCTATCATTATTCTTTATCTATTATATGGAAATGCTTTTGCCGAAGACAGTGTCGCTAATCATAGTGGTAAAATGTCTTTCAACCATCACGTTAAAAAGTTGCTGGTATTGCCTTTTTTTCAGTCATATGGTAAGACTAGAAGCTTGATTTTGATTAGTGAACAGACAAAGTGTGAGCATAAACGATGATATCCTTACTACTTTGGCACACTACACCTGATTTTTTTTGTGGCCCCTTCTTGACAAAAGAGAATGTGTTCAGATGAAATGGAATTAGATAAATTATGAAAACAAATGCGATTAAGTGTAAATTTTTAATTTTAAGTGAAAAAGATGGGTACATTACAATTACTAAGTAGTTTGGGAAGTGATTGCAGAAAAGGAAGCAATTAAAAATTAGGTGATAATTTGTAAGAGTTTTTCCTTGCATACAAGGAAAGAAGGACCAGTCTAATGTCCATATGCCTAGAATTTAACACCCTTCTTTCTATGTATATAACTTAATAACCTTCTTATATAGAAAATATTCATTTAAATTATTGAAAATCTTCCCCTTTTCTGCTACTATTATTATAAAATAAATTAATAGCCGTAATCTAAAACACATTAATCTAAGTGAAAAAAATGCATTCTACCACACTATGCATATTTATAAAAGAAATGATAGAAATACTACTCTATAACAACTTGTTTATAACTATGTAATAAAATAATATTATTTTAAATTTTATTTTGACTTTTACTTTTGATTTGATGGGTTTAAATATAATAAAAAATATTCTTATATTTATAAATAAGGAAAAAAAACATATTTTCTACTACGAATAACTTTTTTTTATAAGTAAATGAATAACTTTTTATACTTTTGCATTTTGAATTAGAAAAAAAAAATATTGCATCATCTAATCATTTTCAGTTGTTATATAAAAGTCTTTGTTATATTCAATAATTAATATTATATACTGTCATTTATTGTTTAACATTTTATCAGTCACATTCGAAAGAAATATATTTTTGACAAACTGTAATGTCAAAGTCAAAGACATGAAAAAATGCTAACAATACTATTGAACAGTGCATGAACATTACTATTTATGCTTCTTCTTTTTTTCTCTTATTTTTGTAGTGTTTAAATATTTATTTTTCTAATTATTCTTGATATTTGTAGTCTCTGTGCATTCTTTTTAAAAAAGAAATTTTAATATTTACATAAAAAAATTTATTAAAAAATAATGGGCAACTTGTACTGTTGCACACTCTAAAACTACATTCAGAATTACAAAAAATAATAACTAAGAGACAAAGAGGTAATATATTATAATCAGAAAATTATATTTATCCTTTAATGATGAAAAACTAATAGCTAAGCAATTTTTTAAAATCAATTGTTTTTTTTATGTGAGAGATGTGAAATCACTACTTGTTTTAAAAGTTTAAGTTAATAGAAATAGGTAAATTCAATTATTTATTTTATATCTTAACACTTCTCTTCACGTGTGGGCCAGAGTCTCTCTCAATGGATGACCTAACATGTAGAATATTTAATTAAATGTGGTAGAGTATAAAGTCAGAGTTCGAACTCAAGATCTCTATTCTGATACTATATGAAATCACCATTCGTTTCAAAAACTTAAATTGATAAAAAAAGATAAATTCAATTATTTATTTTATATTTTAACACGAAAGAACTTTACGAGAAATGAATTTTCCTTCATTCTTTCTTATGTTGATATGTTTGTCTCTCCAAAACTAAGGTTTAGGTTTCGTTCACTTTCACAAAATTTTTTATCCTATCTAATCATTACAACTTTATCAAATTTTCACACAAAATAAAATAAACAATTTAATTTTTTCAAATGTCAAAACAAAAATAATATTAAAAAAATATATTTTAACAATATTTTATTTAATTTTTAACTTTTATATTAACTCATTTCATCTTATTTCATCTCATTTGTAAAAACAAACGAGATATAATCATCATCATTATTATTGTTGTTGTTGTTGTTATTAGTATTTTTATTATTTTTAAGATATATTTTGAGATAATAATTTGATTTAAATAAGGCCTAGTTTGGGCAGCCTCACTATTATTTATTATTTTATTATTAATTTTTACTTATTTTTCATATACTTTTTATTACTATTTATTACTATTTAATATTCTATCATTTTTATTATTATTTATAGAATACTATACTTCACTACCTAAACGCAATTTAAGATCCCACTCGGTAGACTATATGCCCATTTTATCTCTATTTTCTAATTTGAATAGTTTACTAATTGGAAACCAAGGTATGATGAGATAAAATGATTTGAGATTAAAATTAAAAATTGAATAAAGTATTATTAGAATATATTTTTTAAATATTATTTTATTTTGAAAATTTTAAAAATTTATTTTATTTTATATAAAAATTTTAACAAAGTATAATAATTATATGAATAAAAGGAAATGAGTCTTGTGAAAGGGGACGAGACGCAAGTCCTCAAGAACCCTCGCATAAATCCTCTCTTTTCTAATTCCTCCATCAGACCAGTAGCTCCCTTGCGGCCAAAACCTTCCCATTAGCCACTGCCCATACTCACAACCAAAGCCATTCTCACAGCAAGCCCCACGTCGAAAACAGAAGCCACCGTAGCATCCGTACCAGACCGCCACCTCGCCGGGAACTACGACAGAAGACGCCGCCGGTAAGTCTTCCCTCCACTTACGACTTGCGTCGACCACTTAAACCCCTCATGTTGTTCTCTCTCTCTCCCCCTCTCTCTCTCACTGTAAATAATAAAAAGGCCCTGTGTTTTGCCCAGCCACCGTCGACCACTGCAGAGGACATCGGAGCACCACCAGACTGCACAGACACTGCCGACCCAGCCACCTGAACTCAGTCACGCATCCCTCCTCCCTCGGTAAGCCACGTCGACCCCTCCCTCCCTCCCTCTGCCTTGCCGTTTCTCGGTTTGACAGTTTCTCTCTCTAAACTCTCTCTCTCTATGTGTCGCACCACCATATTCAGAGGAATCCTCCAGTTGCGCTCCGTGACTCCCAGCCAACCACCAGACCCACCGTCACAGTTGGTTCTTCTCTCTCTCGGTGAATATCGCACGGCTTCTCCCTCCCGAGCCCTCTGTTTTTGGAGGCCTGATTTTGGAGGAGACATAGAGAGAGAGTAAACTTGCTAAATTGCTAGTACTCATAACGGGCAGCCACAATTGGATAGACACTCAAGCTATTTTTTGAAATCAATTGCTTTCCTTCTGTGCGAGAGAACTTCCTGTGCGAGAGGTGAATTTTCCTTCCTTCTTTCCTTACGCCGATCTGTCTGTCCCTTCATATTTTTTTTAAAATAAAACAATGCCACGTCACCGGGTGTGCAGGGTGTGCAAAGTAGAAAGGCTTCTTCGTAGCAGAACTCTTGCGGCTGACCCCAAAACCCTAAACCCTAGTACCCACTCTCCCTCCCTCTCTCCCTCTTTCTCTGGTTCCCAAAATGGGAATATTCGAACCGTACAGAGCTCTAGGGTACATAACGAGCAGCATCCCCTTCGCCGTCCAGCGACTTGGCACCGAAACCTTCGTTACCGTCAGCGTCGGCAAAGCTTTCCAAGTTTACAATGTATTCTCACCTTCATTATACATTTTTTCTTTAACCCTTCAAATAATTTCCATTTTTATAAGTTCAATTGATTTAGCTGGAAATATTTGTTTTTGTTTGTTTTTTCAGTGCGAGAAGCTTAATCTGGTTATTGTCGGTGAGTTTATCTCACATTCAAATTTTCTTTTGTTATGTTACCCTCTGCTATTTTTAGCTTTGCATTTCAATCAGTAATTTTGTCGATAAGTAAACAAATATGTGGGAAAATATGTGGCAAAGTGCGTGATTAGGTGTTTAATTATCCTTTTTTTTTTATGTCTGATGCTATATAACTAAGGTCCTCAATTGCCAAAGAAGATTCGAGCTCTTGCTTCCTATCGCGAGTACACATTTGTTGCCTACGGGAATGAGATTGCGGTTTTCAAGCGTGCTCACCAGGTTTGTGTAGAATTATTTTGTTCGGTGGTTCCCTTTGTTTCTTTGATAGTTGTTGCGGTGATTGTTCTTCGATTTAAATAAACTCATGCACGACTTATTGGAAATGAAGGAATAGATTGTTTCCCTTGTTTTATTTTTTAGTGGAAGTGTGCAGTTATTTTGTGAGTTTGGTGGAAAATGAGGCAAACAATTGTCTCTATGCTTTATGATTCTTCCGAATATTTAAGATCTTAAGATGAAAATTCTTTTAAATGATAACAAGAATTTTATGTTTGCTATTAACTAGGGTTGAGAATGGTTCAGTTCGGTTGGGTTTTGAGCACACTGGCGAACCAAACCGACCGGTTTGGTCTCAGGGTTTTAGAAACCAAAATAGACTGGCATATTAGGAAAACCAAATGGTTTGGTTTCAATTGGTTTCAGTTTGGTCCGGTTCAATTCGATTTCATTCGAATGGAAGGGAATGATTTTTCATTTTAGTCATGGATATCCAAATAAAATACAAGAAAAAGCTTACAAGTTCCAAAGCTTTAAAGTCTAGTCTGAAATATAACTAGAATATGTATGATTAGGTTACAATTTTATGCTTTATAATATGTATATAATATATATAGTGCATATGTAATAAAACAAATAATTCATTTCGTTTTGGTTCGAGATGAGAAAAGCAAAGACTGGGGAACCAAACCGATTTTTTTTGATTGGTAAACAAAAGTGTACTGATAATAAAAATAGGTGACAACCTAGATATACGGGACATATACAACCTAGGTCAGAACATAGCTTGGAGAGTCTCGTTTGAATAAGATTCGGATATTGTGCTTCCCATTCAGATGATTCCAAAAATGTATCAATCCTTGACCAAGAGGGGTGTTCGTGGTTGTTCGACCAAGTCTTCCTTTTCAACACTTTTGTTCCTTTAGGCAATTGTGATTGATAATAATGGACTTTGTGTCCATGATTTTCTTGTAGCCGTTGATCATTGTAGGAAATCTTTTTTGTATATGTCCTGAGTAAAACGGCTATGATTTTCATTTTCATTAATAAAATTCTCATTTGTTTATAGATATGTGCTTGTATGGTACTGAAGTGATACATTATAACAGGTAGCAAATTGGAACGGGCACAATGCTAAAGTCAATTTGTTGCTGCTGTTTGGAGAACATATCCTTAGTGTTGATGTTGAAGGTAACATGTTCATGTGGACATTTAAAGGAATCAACCAGACTTCTACTCCCTTTGGACACATCTTGCTAGGTGAAAAATTTACTCCTAGCTGTATAGTGCATCCAGATACTTATTTGAATAAGGTAACTGCTTCTTCTTCGTTCTTACTAAAATTTAGCCTTTTCAAGAAGTTATAAGGCAATGTATGTGCTCGCCAGTTTCTCATTTCCAGAGTAATCATTTCTAAAAACAACCTCATATCAAGAAGCACATAAACAGGTTATTCTTGGGAGCCAGGAAGGTTCTCTGCAGCTTTGGAACATTAGTACAAAGAAAAAGCTCTATGAGTTCAAGGGCTGGAACTCAGCTATATCCAGTTGTGTTTCATCACCAGCACTTGATGTTGTTGCAGTTGGCTGTGCTGATGGAAAGATTCATGTTCACAACATTCGTTATGATGAGGAATTGGTTACCTTCACACATTCTACACGAGGTGCTGTGACTGCCTTATCTTTCAGCACAGGTAAGAGCTCAATGCATCTGATTTATTCTTAAGAATTGTAACTCCACTTCCCGTTGAACTTGCATGTGTTGTGAGGAATCATTAATTTTATAACAGTAGCATGAAGGATAATATGCTAGATAAGGTATTTCATATGTTGACTGTTCTTTTGCACCATAAATCTTTACCGTTTGGAAATTAATCAAGAACTTGGTTCTAATCATTATGATTGTTGTCTCCTAGTAATTGAATATCGTGATTTGTATGAGATTTATGAGATTTGAGGAACTGGCAACTCTTAAGTTGTAAAGTATAATTTTATAGCTATATTCCCTGGTTACATTAACATAAATGTTAAAGTGGTTTGTGCTTATGTCTGTATATCTTGGTTTTTAGATGGACAACCTCTTCTAGCCTCCGGAGGTTCATCTGGTGTCATCAGCATATGGAATCTTGAAAAAAGAAGGCTCCAATCAGTAATAAGAGATGCTCATGATAGTTCGATAGTTTCACTGCATTTTTTTGCCAATGAGCCTGCCTTATTAAGTTCCTCAGCAGACAACTCTATTAAGGTAAGATCAGCGAAAACTCTTTCTTGGCATCTTCAGTGAAACTTAGTGTGTGTGTAATAATTGTTTAGCCTAGACATGATTTTAATTGGCACTCCGTATAATTTGTATACAGAGCTTCTATGGTAGTTTGTGTACCGCTTCTATTAGATATAGTTGTAACACCCCAGATTGTGTGTAGGAAGATGGTGATTTTGATCCCACATTTAGGGAAGGGAGAAATTTTTGTCCTTATAATGATTCCAAAGAGTTCCAATTGTAACATTGACTAGTCCTTCTAGAGTATAGGCTTAGATATGGCTTGTGCTTTCCTTGGGTCGTCGCAAATGGTATTTGAGCCAAACCCATTGTGAATGTGGTACTTTAGCCATGCCACCTATGATGGAATTGTCTGATGAGGATATCATGGATTTATGAGAAGATATCGTAATGCTTTGAATTGAGTATAGGAAGGTGGTGAATGAGATCCCACTTTTCTTGGGAATGAGAAATTATTGCTCTTTGTAATGATTTTTAGGGGCTTTAGTTGTTACCTTAACAAGTACTTTTGGAAAATAGACTTAGATGTGGCCTAGACTTTCTTTGGCTCGTCACGATAGTATTTAGCTTCATCATCTTGTTGTTGTATTTCGATGAATTTTACATAGGAATTGAAACATGAGGCCAAATGCTAGAGCATAGAATTAGAATGATTTATGTTTCGATTAGTATGTCTGGTTCTCAAGATATGTAGGTCCATTGGTCAAAGGACTTAGGTATTGATGTTGCAGCTCCTTATGATTGTGCAAAAGTTAGGAGATGAAGAGATAAGCCTTCTGTTATGGAGCTTTTTTTTTTTTTTTTTTCAGTTTATATCAGTTCTCTGGGAATCTAGAGGTGGGGAATATGTTGCAAAATAATCTCTAATACTTGTAGCTTTGATTGCAGAAAAGCATTACCCTGAATGGAGGAGGAAACATTGAGGCTCGGTTTGGATTGAGAGTTGATCTCAACCCATCTCATCTCATCTCATCATTACAACTTTCACAAATTTTCATACAAAATATAATAAACAATTCAACTTTTTCAAATTCTAAAATAATAATCATATTAAAAAATAATATTCTAATAGTATTAAAAAATAATATTCTAATAATCTTTTATTAAACTTTCAACTTTCATCTCAACTCATTTCATCTCATCTCATTTCAACTCATTATCCAAACCTAATCTAAAGGTTAGGAGATCTTTGCACTGGAATTAGAAAACAAGTATTTAGATGTAAAAAAGATTGTTGAAGACACTTAGTTGGTAAATAGTGTCCCAAGAACATTCTTTTGAGTAGAGAAACAGCTATGGAGTTTGCTACAACATTTATGTACTGTCTAAGTCTATTATATGGAAATGCTTTTGCAGAAGATAGTGCCATTAATCATAGTGGTAAAATGTCTTTCAGCCATCACATTAAAAAATTGCTAGTTTGTCTTGCAACTGTTCCATGTGTAGTACCCTCTATCCTTCATGTGAATTATATTTGACTTCTTTCCTCAGAAGTGGAAATTTGGCACGAGTGATGGAGATCCTAATCTTCATAGCTTTAGATGTGGACACAGCGCTCCTCCACTTTGCATAAGGTAATAATGCTTTTCCATAAACTTGATCTCTCCTTGTTTATGGCAGTGAACTCTGGAACCCTCCATCAACCATAAATGATTAAATGGTTTATACTTGCTTTTTTAATAAGTTTTTATTTTTTAATATATATATGTAAGAAGATATTTTATTGATATATTGAGATAGGCATAGCCCTACTTGCCTTTTTAATAAGTAAACGGTATATATGATCACGCTAGTCTCACTTATAAAAAATAAACGGTATATATGATAAAGGGTTTATACTTGCTTAGGAAAAACTCTTGCAGGGTTCGAACTTGGCCAATCATTGACCCGATGCTCCAAATTTTCTATCTTACCTTTTTGATACACATGAGATTGAGCACGCTTTACTAACCTCTAATGTAATTTC
This sequence comes from Juglans hindsii, assembly GCA_003123825.1. Classification (NCBI taxonomy): domain Eukaryota; kingdom Viridiplantae; phylum Streptophyta; class Magnoliopsida; order Fagales; family Juglandaceae; genus Juglans; species Juglans hindsii. Next base: position 394,938 of record QEOW01001430.1, read on the forward strand.
CATGCCGTTTCGCTGTCATATTTTTATCTGTTATTATCTATAGCTTAATCCATCATTAACTCAAGACTCTTTAGATAGCTTATCTGCATTTCCGCTTGGTATCCTTTCTGGTTCTGATTTTAGTCATCTATTGCAGGTTTTATGCGGATGGGAGGTTCATTCTATCTGCTGGACAGGATCGTGCCTTCCGCCTTTTCTCTGTAATTCAGGTTTTGCATCAGTTACTAATACGATATAATACCTTTTCGTTTCTTATTTTGGACGTGACTACTTAGCTTTATGGTTGTTGATTAGAGTAGGAGTCTAAGAGAGCAGAGCATACCGCCCTGTCTTGGATGCAGCAGCTTAGTATGCTTATGAAGTTCTAGAAGGAAATATGAGATGTTCTTATATAGTAACATAAATGGTCAAGGGCTCGTTTGGATACTTAGGTCTTGTTTGTATACTTAGAATACCTTAGTATATTTGTGAATAATAGTAAAATAGTTTGAGTTAGGATGTTTTATTGAGTTTTGGGAAAGAAGAGAAAAAATTGAATAAAAATATTATAAATTTAAAAAAAATTTTGAATATAATTTTTGTTTTAGAATTTGAAAAAGTTGTATTGTTTTTGTGTTTTATTTGGGAGTTTGGGAAAGTTATAAAGATAAGTTAATGATTAAATAAAAAAGTCGAAAATTTGAAATTGAAAAATGTTTTGTATTGGAGTAATGCTTGAAAAGGAAATATCTTTAATATCTTAGAACGCTTGAGAACAATTATGTTGCTAACATCCTGTGTACTTGGGACACTTGAGAACAATTATGTAGCTAACATCTTGTGTACTTGGGTTGTGCCTATTCTTGGTAGTAAAATTTCTTATTAATTATCAAAACAACAATTGTGTTGCTAAACGGAGCTTTAGAATATCTGTGAATAGTAATAAAATGGTTTGAGTTAATATGTTTTATTGGATTTTGAGAAATGAGGGAGAAAAACGATGAATAAAAATATTATAAAGTTTGAATATAGCGAGAGGTCTCGAGTTCAATTCTCGGAATGCCCCCGAACTCTTCATTTACTTACAAAAAAAAAATTGAATAAATTTTTAATATAGTTTTTGTTTTGAAATTTGAGAAAGTTGAATTATTTTGTGTTTTGTTTAGGAGTTTGAAAAAGTTGTAATGACGAGGTAATGATTAGATGAAAAAGTTGAAAATTTGAAATTAAAAAGTGTTTGGTGTTGGAGTGATGTTTGGAAAGGAAATATCTGAGAATACTTGTGTTCCCAAACGAATCCAAATTTCGCCCTACTTGCATTAAAATGGGGCGAATAGTAAGGTTGTGGGTTCAAGGCTCTTCGGGTGCGTGATTTCAGGTGTACTTGGATACACCTTTTGAGTTTTTCTGATAAAGTTTTTTATCACTTATCATAAAGAAACTAAGAAAATTCCTACTGCATAATAACTTAAGATTTTGGGACAAGTGGTAATTTGATTCCCACTACCCGTTACAACTTTTTAGTAACTTTTGTTGTCTGCATTACTAGTTGTGTTGGATTTAGACATGGTTTTTTGTTGGGAGGTTCTATTTAAAATTTGAATATTTAATCAGTTTTTTTATAAGTAAACGATTGTAATAATAAGAATAGGCATAGCACAAGTATACAAGATGGTATACAAGAGGTAACACCTATCTATGAAGCAACAATGGAAACAAGAAAGTCATGAACATTGAGGCTATTAAAATCTACAGCTATGACCCATAGAAATAAAGTTCTAATAAAAAGAGATCTAAGTTCCTCTATTGAGCACTCATTGTCTTTGAATGTCCAGTCATTACGTTCTTGCCATAGGCCCATAGCGTTCCTGCCATAGGCCATACAAAGAGGAACTATCTTCCACACAGCTTTGATTTGTGGAATACCAGATTTGTCCGGCTAGCCAAAATCTCAACGACTGTGGCGGGCATAACCCAAGCTAGCTCTAATCTGCAGAACACTTCATTCCATAGCGTTCTAGTGATCTCACAATGCAGTAAGAGATGATCCACCATCTCACCAGTTTTCTTACACATGTAGCACCAATCTACTATGATCACTTTGCGTTTCCGTAAGTTATCTATTGTCAAAATCTTGTCCAAAGAAGCTGTCCAAGCAAAAAATGCTGCTTTGGGAGGTGCTTTTTTCGCCAAATTGTTCTCCATGGAAATTGTATGTTCTACGATTGTGTGAGAGGCTTATAGAAAGAGAGAACTGAGAATATGTCCATGACTTTCTTGCATTAACCTTGAATGTATTTAGGTGTTCTTATGTATACTTCCTGTGTACACGGGCTATGCCTATTCGTATGAATAAAATCTACTTATTACTTATCAAAAAAAAGGAAAGAGAGAACTGAGAATATACCTTTACCTTCGGGTACCCACCACAATGTGTCAACTCTGTAAGTGCTCGGTTTCGTGGAATAAAAGAGGCTAAATAATTCCTCAAAGCTGCCCACTTCCCAATCTTGAGCCGACCTACTGAAGTTGATGTTCCATTGGACTTGATCCCTTGATATGATCATAAAATCAGCCACTCAAGCTTCTTTCTCACATGCAACCTGGAAAACTGAAGGGAATGAGTCCTTTAAGGCATTATTTCCATACCATAGTTCACTCCAGAATTTTATTCTGAAGCCATCTCCCAGCCCGAATCTAGTATGACGAGTAATAATCCCTTATCCTCGTCTAATGTGCTTCCAGACTCCCACTCCATAAGTCCCACTTACCCCTCTAGTGCACCAACTTAAGCTGGTGGGAAAAGATGAATTTAATATTCAATTAACCTTTGGGCAGAGAGGCCAATGACATGTGCTATGCTTCATAGTCTCTTTTCTTTGATATTTGTCTTGGGGTGTCGAGTTTCTCTTTGCCCTTGTATTGCTGTCATATTACCTCCAACCTATCTTGCCTTTTTTGTCACCAATCTAGGCTGGATGAAACAAACCAAAAGATGTGGCCAGTGACTCCAACTACCAATCTTGCATTCTTGGGAACATCAAGAGCCAATGGAAGTAACTACCACATAATTTGTTAAGCATCTAGATCTTGAATGCTAACAGCAAAAGAAATAAAGAAAATCTCCCAACTGCTTCTAGTGTTTTTCCACTGCCCTGTGCTAAAGCTAGTTCCTTATGATGTGCATTTCCATAAATACTTAGGAGGCCTCATTAAAATTCTATGCTTCCCTTGTTTCTGTGCTTCCCTCATGCGTCTGGGCCTGTGTCCTTGTGCGTGCATGCACTCATGTGTGCCTCTGCTTGTGCATTTGCATTTATTTTCCTGAAATGTTTGTTCCCCTGCAAAGTTACTTGGTACAGAGAGACTTTCATTCAGAACTTGGGTTAGAGTAAGTTTTTTTTTTTTTTTTTTAATCTAAAATGTATGCTTGTAAAATTTATCTATTTACCTTTTAATGTGGACCAGTCATACCTTGTAAAGAGTGTGGAATCTGTAAACCACCTTTTACTGCATTGTGAGATCGTCAGTAAATTGTGGAGAGATTGTCCGTAAATTGTGGAATGACAATTTTAATCGATTTGGGTGGGCTTGGGTTATGCTTAGTAGGATATTAGACCACTTCGTCAATTAGAGAGGGTTACATGGTAGGCTGCGAATTGAAGCAGTATGGAAGATGGCACCTATTTGTCTAGTGTGGTGAGAGAGAAATGAATCATAGACATTTTGAGGATTGCAAAACTGATGTTGGTGAGTTTAAATTTTTCTTCTTCAACACTGTTCTTTGGATAGCTTCTGTATACTGTTATGGGCTCAGTTTTCATGAATTTCTTGTCTCTTTTACTATTTCTTATTAGGTGTTCTGGTTCTATGCTACATGTGTACTTGGGCTATGCCTTTTTCTTTTACAATAAATCTTCAATTACCAATAAAAAAATTTGTTTATTTACTTTTTTAGTTTAACTTGTGATTAGGACAAGCAAAGTAAAGAGCTTTCACAGCATCATGTATCTAAACGAGCCAAGAAACTGAGGGTGAAGGTATGACTGGGATAATGATTGGTACTTTTCACCCTTATTTAACACATTGAATATTTTGAACTTGGTTTGTATGATTATTTTGTTTTGCCGTACATCTATTGTAGATCATAATTTTTGAGTTTTAAGTGTTGCTTACTAAAAACTGCATTTAGAAATATTAAATTTTTATCAAGATTTAAAATTAACAGAATTAGCTATATCATATTTGTAGTTGGTTATACCATGATCCTTCACATGAACAATCATGCAAAATAAGCAATGAATATGATCGTGAGTTGTATGCTAACTTTGGTGACATCTCAATCATTTTTTAGCTGTTTTCTGGAAAGAAAAAGAATCTTTTGTTTGGCTGTGTGTGGGTCACGAGACAGTAGACACACGGCCAATGTTTCTTTTATGAGTTTCAAACATTATATATCTGATCACATCAAAGATTTTGCATCATTTGGAAGTCGTGTGCCCAGATCATGTTGTCTCATCACAATTATTCTAGGTGAAGCAGATGATTTTGATGATAATATGCCAACTTTCTAAGCTATTCTATTTAACTTGTTCTGTTACGAATGATTAGGGACTTGCGCTCTATATGTTATGGTAATTTGTAAGCCAAGCCCATGTACCATGGCCCTTTAAATCTTTTCAGAAAAATGCTCTATGGGTAGAGCATGGTTCCCATTTCTCATCTTTAAGCTCTGAATTGACATCTTGGTTCAGTTGCTAAGTTTTACGAAGCACTTAGTTTCTAATTTTTCTATTTTATTATTTTTCAGGAAGAAGAGATAAAATTGAAGCCTGTTATTTCATTTGATTGCGGTAAGGAGTTATTTTCTTGCTTGTTGGTTGCATCTTGACGTAATTGAAACTTGAAAGATTGATGCATTCACTTGTACTAACTGGAATGTTATCTTGTTTCATGACTTTCATTTTCATGGCTTCTTATGTGGCTGTTTCTTTTATTATGGGCATTTTAGATTATTGTACTTGATTCACCATTGTGTATGGTCATTAGAGTTGGCTGCATGATAATTTCTTTTTCTTTTTCTTTTTCCCCCAATCTGGTAGTTTTCAAGTCATCTCTGTCAAACTAAAGGCATTAAATTCATCTGTAAATTCACATCTGGTTTCTTTGTCATTCTTTTCTGCCATCTATTTCCTGTAGTTTGTATAACTAAACCCTCTCATCGGTAATTGCTGTTGTTGGGTCAGATATATTTTTGGTAAATCTGATGTTGGCACATGCTTCTATTTTTTTGCACCATCCTAGTAACTAATCATGAGAAAATGAATATTCTTGTCAAACATCTGATTTTACTTTCAAATGTTGCTGACAGTTATCTTATTTGACATAATTTCCTAAAAGTTGATTGCATCTAGTATTTAGTTCATGTATACACTTTATGTAGATGAGTCATATCACCTATCTTCATTAATAAGTTTCTAACTTATTGAAATTATATTTTCCTAAAGAAGTAATTGTTAGAGGTACTTTGTCATCTGATTGCAAGATTGTATATTTATAGTCAATCTGGAAGATTTTTCAAATTACTGACTTAATCTGTGGTTTTCACTCGTCAATAGTTGATATATTGTTTTTCTTTATGTCATAAACAACTTTAGCTGAAATTAGAGAGCGGGATTGGTGCAATGTGGTTACATGTCATATGGATACTGCACAGGCATATGTGTGGAGACTTAAACACTTTGTTCTTGGTGAGCATATTCTGAATCCATGCCCAGAAGATCCAACACCTGTTAAGGTTAGATTTTCACATTTTCATATATGATCTTGTTATTTGGAATGATTATAAATGTACAAGATGTTGAACCTCCATTTCTCTATTAATGCAACCATTGATTTTTTTTTGGCTTCATCTGACTAGCAGAACTTTATGCTCTTTGAAAGTACACGTATCTTGACAAGGCAATTTAATTTTCAGAATTTCTTTAAATATTACCAAATGGCATTGCTGACACTATAATTAAAATGTAAAACCTTTGTGGCAAAAGTCATGTAGAAAGCTTCATCCTTTTGTTATCAAGTAGTTGTATTTTGTGGTGCATTTGGAAGAAGAGGAATGATCGGAACTTTGAAGATCAAGAAAGGACAATGGATGAACTTAAACGTCTCTTTTTCAAACTTATTTCCTTTGGAACTAGCTACGGATTTCAATGTACCATGCTTTCATGACTTCCTTGTATCTATTGCTACCTTATTTTATTTTATTTTTTAAAGAAAGACAATTTTATTAATATGAATGAAATAGGCGATGCCCATGTACACAGGGAGTATACAAAAGAAACACCTAAATAAACTCTAAGAAGCAGAAAATGACGACAGAAAATTATGAGCAGAAGCTCCGTTAATCACTAAAGCAGAAAATCAGAGCAGTATTGTGTGCACAAAAAGGTTCCTAAGTTCCTCCAAAGCGTGTTCCTTATCATTGAAACACTGATCTATTGCTACCTCTTAACTAGGTGACTTCTTTTGTATATGTCATGTGTACTTGGGTTACTTCTATACTTTATTATTGATAAAATTTTTTATTACCTGAAAAACCTTTTTTTAAAAACTTTTTATTGGTGACAGGCCTGTGCCATTTCTGCATGTGGCAATTTTGCCGTGTTAGGGACAGCAGGTGGTTGGATGGAACGATTCAACCTTCAGTCAGGAATCAGCCGAGGCAGCTATCTGGACATGTCAGAAAGAAGAAGCTGTGCCCATGATGGGGAAGTAGTTGGAGTTGCTTGTGATGCAACAAATACTCTCATGATAAGCGCAGGATATCATGGAGACATAAAGGTGTATATTTTATATTCCCAAATATTCCTGTTCTATATTGGACACAACTAGAGATGGCAATGTTTTGGGATTTCCAGGTACTTTCGCTGTGTCATCCCTGCTGCTTTAGGATGGTATAGCCATCAGCAAAAATGCTCTAGGGATCGAGCGTGTAGCCTTGAAGGGTTGCAGTCCCTTGGGTCCTGATCTACCTTGATTCTTAGACTTGGGCTGTGCCCGTTACATTTAAAACATCAAGTTTGCAGCAGGAGTTGGTTTTGTCCATCCCATTGTTATATCCACTGACTGAATTATTGGAGAAGCAGTTTCTTTACTTTGAGAGAATATTCTGGGAAAAAATGTCTTTTTAAGATACTGATAAAAAAATCTTGTCTTTTTAAGATGTTAGATGGAGCTTTTAAATATTTCGGTTGCTGGATATAAATTGGGTTTTTTGAGCTGTTCATTGATTGAAAGAAACAGTGGTTAAAATCTTTTGTTTCTATAGTGATGAAATGTTCAATGCAAGCTTGGGGGTGGGAAATGACAACCAAGTTCTTTGAATAATTTAAGACTTTGATGTGTATGATCTAGTTCTGGGATGCCATGAAAACTTCTAACATCAGTTAGGCCTCGTTTGTTTTCAGGAAACATCTCATCTCATCTCATCTCATCTCACCTCATCATTACAACTTTCTCAAATCCCCACACAAAATAAAATAAACAATTCAACTTTTTCAAATCCCAAAACAAAAATAATATTAAAAAATATATTCTAACAATATTTTATTCAACTTTTTAACTTTAATCTCAACTCATCTCATCTCATCTCTGAAAACAAACAAGCCCTTAGGCTCTCCTGGATTGGCTCCAAATTTCACCATTTTGTCCCACCCTACTTTAGTACATTTTTATTTTCTATTCTTTGGGAGTGGATTTGTTGGGGCAGATCTCTAAGCTCATATACATCCAGTTTATATTTTTAATGCTTAGTAGATCCCTCGTTAAAGTCTTTGTTTATTATTTGTATCTGCTGGAAATTTCAATCCTCAAATGTTCTAATGTGCAGGTATGGGATTTCAAGGGACGTGAACTAAAATTCAGATGGGAAGTTGGTTCTTCTGTTGTTAAGATTGTTTACCATCGCGTTAATGGTAACTTTTATGTTGTTGTTATTTTATTTTATTATCTTTCTGTCTTTTGGTCTCAACCCTTCTAACTTGTGTCCTCGGTTTGCTTTTGTGATGAAACCAATTTTGGATTTTCAGGTCTTTTGGCTACTGTAGGTGATGATTTCATTATCCGTTTGTTTGATGTTGTGGCGTTAAGAATGGTACGTAAATTTGAAGGCCATACGGATCGCATTACAGATTTGTGTTTTAGTGAGGATGGAAAATGGCTCATGTCATCAAGTATGGATGGAAGTCTTCGAATCTGGGATGTTATCTTAGCACGACAGATAGATGCGATGCATGTTGATGTTCCTATCACAGCATTGTCTCTGTCTCCAAATATGGATGTTTTAGCAACTACCCACGTCGATCAAAATGGGGTCTACTTATGGTAAGTTTTTAGTGCTGTTTTATGTTTGCTTTAGGCTGCGTTTAGATGTTGAGAGTAGTTGAGTTGAGTTCTTTATGAATAGTAGCGAGTTAAGATGGTGGAGTGAGTTTTGTGGGGTCCACCTAAGATGAGTTTAAGGCTTCGTTTGGAAACACAATTCATCTCAACTTATCTCAACTCATCATTATAACTTTTTCAAATCCCAACACAAAATATAATAAACAATTCAACTTTTTCAAATTCTAAAATAATAATAATAATAATAAATAATATTCTAATAATATTTTATCAACTCAACTCACTTCAACATCCAAACGCACTCTAAATGTGTTTGGATATTAAGATGAGTTTAGATGTATTTATGGAAAGTTAAAAAAGGTTGTGGATCCCTCGTTTAAATAAGTGTTGAATTGAAAAAGGTTGTGGGTCCCACGTGTAAAGAGATTTTGAGTTGAGATGAGTTTACTAATTTGAGAATTGAGTATTTGGATGTTAGACTGAACTAAGTTGATCTCAGTTGAGTCTAACAACCAAGCGGGGCCTAAATTTGGGTTCCTGATTCTTAATTACATGCTTTATTTGTTAAACAGATGTTATTAGTGTGATAAGAACCATGTCTTTGCTTTTAAAAACTACAGAAAATGACCAAAGTGACAGAATGCTTTCAACAAATAAAGAAACAAATACTTTTCAGACATTCTCATGCAACTTAGCATGCTACTTGTAATAGTAGTCATGGCAGCTTTTTCTTGTCCTGTAATTGTAATAAACTAAGAAAATTCGTTAGCAGACAATTTAAAGCGGGCAACCTTTTACCAGGGTAAATCAGGTGATGTTTTCTGGAGCTTCAAATGCCAATTCCTACGGAACTGGAAAAGAAGTTGTGAGCGTTAAGCTGCCTCCTGTCTCTTCAATGGAAAGTTCCCAAGCTGAGGATTCTGATGAACCTGTTGTGAACCACTCGCAGTCTAAGGATGCTCCTGCTTTCCGGTCTCAAGATCAGCAAATTCCTGATCTAGTTACACTCTCATTATTGCCTAAAAGCCAGTGGCAAAGCTTGATCAATCTAGACATCATAAAGGTCTCTCTTTGCTTCCGTTTTTAATTGTTCTCATTCTAACTAAAAAGCTACTAACAAAAGGATAATAAATTTTTTTGATAGGTAATCATGAAGTTTTATTCATTAGAAAATGGGCATAGCCCCAGTACACAGGACATGATATACATGAGTGAAAAAACGGATAATAACTTCCATCTTTTTCATGTTTTTCTTTTAGTGTGTATGGTAACTTATTACTAGTTTGTAATGAACCTGCAATTTCCAGGTCCGCAATAAGCCAATTGAGCCACCAAAGAAACCTGAAATGGCTCCCTTCTTCTTGCCTTCCGTTCCATCTCTCTCTGGAGAAATATTGTTTAAGCCTAGTAAGATAGCAACTGAAGAGAGAGATGCAAAAGTTGAGGAGGTGGAAAACAACAGGAGGCAATCTGGCATGCCAACATCCCAATTTCTGCAACTCCTTCAGTCTTCTATGGAGATGAAAAATTGTAAGTATACCAACTCTCTCTGTATTTAATATTTATTATGAATGTTCTGTTCCATCTCTCTCTGCAGAAATATTTTTCTGTTTTGATGGTTGTGAAATATCTTTATAAGAATGGAAGCAGAACACTGGTCTTATATATATTTTTTCTTTATATATGCAGTTTCAGCATTTACCGAGTATATTAAAGGTTTGTCTCCATCAACTTTGGATGTGGAACTTCGAATGCTTCAAATTATAGATGATGATGATCAGCAAGAACCAGATAAGAGGCCAGAGTTATTTACAATTGACTTACTTTTGGATTACTTTATACACGAGATCTCCTGCAGAAACGATTTTGAGTTTATTCAAGCAGTCATCAGGTTGTTTCTGAAGGTATAGATCTTTTCCTCGAGTCAACCAATATTATTATTATTTTGACAAAGTGTTTCGAAAAAAGGATATATTCTGGGTTCATGTCGAATTCCCATTTTTGGGTGGTTCATGTTGGTACTCAATTGCTTGTTAAGGCTGTCTAACATCTTCTCTCTCCGGTTATAGATACATGGAGAGACGGTTAGGTGCCAGTCAAGACTACAGGAGAAGGCAAGGAAGCTTCTAGAAATACAGTCCACGGTGTGGCAAAGAGTAGACAAACTGTTCCAAAGTACGAGATGCATGGTGACCTTTCTTAGCAATTCACAATTTTAACTGTCCTGAGCTGAGCTAGCAGCTTGTGTTTATCATAGCTCAATCCAAATTTTGTGCCCTAATTTCGTTCATTTAGTTTCCGCCATAGGCTCCATGCATTTTAGTGTACAATTGTATGAGAAAACGTAGTGCGGTTATTGCTGGAGGATGTGTTTTGTTGTGAGCTATTGATTAAGGTGTCCTTTGACAATAAACATGATTAACAACTGTTACAAGGTAGTTGTGAATGTTCAACCCATCAAAACCTATTACATGGAGAAGAATAACTACCCCTAGACAGCAAATGGATACACCAGTTATAACACAACAAAAAGGGAATAGATTTTGATAGGACTTGAAACAGAACACAACAAAAAGGGAATGAAATCTACAATTTCATTAATGGGATAATGACAGTGATCTCCAAACACCAAATCATGGATACACAAGTTACTAAATCTTATACAAGTTCAACTTCAATCCATATTTGGTGAAGGTTCAACTTCTGAAAGAGTACAGGTTCAAACCCTGTAATTTGAAGCTGTGCCTCCTCCTGATTTTCTATGTTCGACTGAATTTTTTAGGATGCCAACAACATGGCTCATGAGAGGTCGTCTTTTTGGGTTTTGGCTAAGGCATTGGTATGCCAAATGGGCCACCTTCATTGCTGCTTTAACTGAGTACTGCCCCTCCAGTCTAGGGTCTAAGATCCTCACGAGCTTCTTATTGTGGTTCAACAGTGGGCGGGTCCCCTCAACCAAGTTGTTCTCTCGGCTGGGCCTGCTCTTCTCCAATGCTCTCCTTCAGATGAACAACTCAAGCAGCACTACTCCAAAGCCATAAACATCGCTTCGAGATGTTAAATGCCCTGGTCAGGATCAATAAAAATTTAAGCCATGGACCAAAGTAGTTTCTATTTAGTTTCTATTAGCTATCAATAATGCTTAGTTTGGCAAAGGTTATCAAAAGGTGGAAAAGAAGCACCATGTGATGTGATAAAGAATTCAGCGCACTTTGCTATTTTGTTGTTCAGAAAAAGACTCATTAGTCATTACATACTCGGGAGCAGCATATCCATAAGTACCCATCACTCGTGTTGAAACATGCGTTTGATCTCCCATTGGCCCGTCCTTTGCAAGGCCAAAATCTGAAAGTTTTGCATTAAAATCCTGCAGTTTAAAAAAATCATTCCTTAAACATGCACATGCATGTCTTATCTTTGTTTCATAAAATAGGTACTAGCTTTTATCATGTGGCCCTTTCTTGACAAAACAGAATGTGTTCAGATGAGATGAGATGAGATTAGATGAGTTGAGAATGGTTATGAAAATAAACGAGACCAAGTACAATTTTTTATTTTTAAGTGGAAGAGATGGGTACATTACAATTCCTAAATAGTTTGGGAAGTGATTGTCGAAAAGGAGGTAATTAAAAATTAGGTCATTATTTGTAAGAGTTTTTCCTTGCATACAAGGAAAAAAAGGACCAGTCTAATTTCCATATGCCTAGAACTTAATACCCTTCTTCCTATGTATATAACTTAATAACCTTCTTATATAGAAAATATCCATTTAAATTATTGAAAATCTTCCCCTATTCTGTTACTATTATTATAAAATAAATTATTAGCCATAATCTAAAACACATTAATCTAAATGAAAAAAAATGCATTCTGCCACACACTATGCATATTTATAAACAGAAATGATAGAATTACTAATCTACAACAACTTATTTATAACTATGTAATAAAATAATATTATTCTAAATTTTATTTTGACTTTTACTTTTGATTTGATGGGTTTAAATATAATAAAAAATATTCTTATATTTATAAATAAGGAAAAAAAAACATATTTTCTACTACGAATAACTTTTTTTTATAAGTAAATGAATAACTTTTTATACGTTTGCATTTTGAATTAGAAAAAAAAAAATATTGCATCCTCTAATCATTTTCAGTTGTTATATAAAAGTCTTTGTTGTATTCAATAATTAATATTAAATAGTGTCATTTATTGTTTAACATTTTATCAGTCACATTCGAAAGAAAGATATTTTTGACAAACGATAATGTCAAAATCAAAGACATGGAAAAATGCTGACAAGCATATTGAACAGTTCATGAACATTACGATTTATGCTTCTTTTTTTCTCTTATTTTTGTAGTGTCTAAATAATTATTTTTCTAATTATTCTTGATATTTGCAGTCTTTGTGCATTCTTTTTTTTTTAAATAAAAATTTACATAAAAAAAAATGGGCGTGACTTATACTGTTGCACACTCCAAAACTATATTCAGAATTACAAAAGATAATAGCTAAGAGACAAAAGAGGTAATGTATTATAATCAGAAAAATATATTTATCCCGTAATGGCAAAAAATTAAGAGTACTGCTATATTCACAAAAAAATTACACAAAAATGATCTCACAAACTAACGTGAATTTATCTGATCCATTAGATCTACTTTATAATAAAAGTAACTTTATAATAAAAGTAACTTTATAATATGACGAATCACATCAACTCACGTCAGTTTATAAGATTACTTTTATGTAATCATTCGCCGATTGCCCTTTCCTCCTCCCCCCAGCCACCCCCACGTCAATCCCTCTCTCTCTTCCTCCCCGAGTTTCCCTCCACTTTATCTCTGTTCCTGGCTGTGCCGCCGCCTAGGGATGTCGATGCCACCACCACCACATCTCGCCGAGGCTGCCAACCCCTCCACTAGAGCCCCCTGCTCCTCCATGCCTAGTCCAGTAGCCCCTTCGTCCCCCTCTCTCTCTCTCTCTCTCTCTCTCTCTCTCTCTCTCTCTCTCTCTCTCTCTCTCTCTCTCTCTCTCTCTCTCTGTGCAACCCATAGCCTCAGCCCATTCTCCCAGCGTTGCTGCAAACTCCCAGCACCACCACGAGCCTGCCACCAATGTCACCTCACCCACAAGTGCAACCCTTCCCCTCCAAAGGTCCACGCCTCTCACCCTCTCCTCTATTTCTCTCCACCACGGCCTCAGCTATGCCATCCCTAAGCAGCCATGTCCTGCCTCCAACCATAGCCATAGCCGCCATCACCAGCCACCCTATACCACCGTCGTTTACCCTAGCTCAGCCCAACTCCTCTGTACCCCTCTCCCTTACATTTGGTCAGCCACGACCTTGTCGCACCATCCACGACCACCATTGCTCAGCCAACTCATGGCCCTTGCCACCACTTGCACAACCCTGTAGCACTGCCCAAACTAGTGGCTTTTGACTCTACGAGACCTTAACAGACAACAAGTGACACAAGGAGTCAGTCTCGACATATGGTATAATTCATATTCCTTTCCCTCGATAGTTTATTATGCTTGTGAAGTTTAATGGTGTTGTGATGTGTTGTGTGATGTAGTTGCAAAGTGATGGGCATTAATGTGAAGTGTGTTATGTTGTTACGAAGTGTGTTGTGTTGTGAAATGTGAACTGTGGTTGTGGAGTAGTTTGTGATGTGACTGAGTAGTTTGAAGTGACGGGTTTATTGTGCAGGTGTGACATAGTTGGTGTTATGGCAGTGTGCTATAAAGCGACGGGGGTTAAATGTAGAGTTGTGCTGTGAGAAGAATGAAGTGATTGGGTAGTTGTGTGGTGGCCGGATGCCATGTGAAGTGATGGGATCATGGTACAGTTTGGAAGTGGTTGAGAATTGTGTAAAGTGTTGGGATAGTTATGTAGTTTGTGAAGTGGCATGATGCCAAGTGAAGTGTTAGGATTGTGAAGGTTGGGGAAGACTGTGAAGCGTAATGATTGTATGGGTTTGAGTTGGAGGTTAGTGTCGAGTGTATGAAACTTGCTTATACAAGCGGGCGTTTTAGTGAATTATATGTTAATCTTAAGTGATAAAAGGGGTAGGTTATATGTGTAAATTGGTTGGACGCATGTGCCAGACAGATTTACCACATGTAATGGATAATCTATCCTAAGCATGAGTACATGATGTTTAAGCCTCAAGGTTGGCTTAAAATTGTGTATTATGCATGGTTAAGATTATGGTGAAATGTTGGTTAGGTTATACATGAATGAAGGAAGTGATGTATGTATTGACTAGGATTGGTTGTATAACTTGGTTGGTCCGAGTTATGCATCGAAAGTGATGGTTTGGTAGGAAGAGTGTGATAAAGGTGATAGCGTGTCTTAATCCTTAAAGTGAATCGGGTTCACTTTAAATGATAAGAACTTGAAGTATAATGCTATATGTTGGAAAGATGACCTCAAGTGAGTCTCAAGTTATAGGTTGAGAATCTAGGAAATGTGATAAAGGAAAGCATAGAGGATGAAATTAGATAGTAGAGTGTTTCTAAGTGAAGGAAGTCCAAGTGAAGAGTAGTTTATGTATTTTTTAAGTTTTAGTTATTTATGTACTTGAGGAAGGAAATTATGTTAAAGTTATGTATGCATGTAGGTTGCCATCTGATATGCACATGAATGAATTGCATGAAATGAGAATGGCATGGGGTCTAGGTAAATATTATGTTCATACTCTTATAGAGTCTTCTAAATAATATGAAATGAAAATGAAAAGTTTTTATGAAAAATATTCTTTTATGTAATGAATGAAAATGAAAGGGTATTTTATGAAAGTATGCTAAGTATTAATGTTTAAAGGAATACGTATGTAATGGCCTCCTTTGGCAGCCCCTATTTATGCACCCAAAATAATAATTGTATGCATGTAAATAGATGTTATATGTGGTAGCTATTGTCTTTATTTTTCATGAAATGAATTGTTGAGGTTTATGTTTGATGTTAAGAAATGATGTTTAAATGATGCTATAAAATGATGTTTAAACGAGATTATGAAATGACATTTAAATGATGCTATGAAATGATGTCTAAAGAATGCTATGCAATGATGGTTACTGAGGATGCTTACGCTTATGCTTTAAAATGGACTCTTTATGAAATGAAATGGATTGATGAATGAAAAGAAATGAAAATGAAATGACTGAAATGAATGAATGAAAGGAAAAGAAAAGAAAATAATATTTTAATGTATGAAAATACGTAATGGCCATGACTAAATGAAGGAATAATGGTACCAATGGACTGGGCAGATTGCAATGCCAGATGAGTAGTATTAGTAGTACACTCAGTGCTGCCCCCTGATTGAAAGGGATTCCTAACCTGTGGCCACGGGCAGAATTCGGGTCCAACAGACTGCTAACCCCAATACACGGGGCGTAACAATGTATACCAGCCAGAGAAAAAGTGAGAAGAGTAAATGAATATATGAATGCTTTAGTTTCTTTATGAATGAATGTACAAAGTATGAGAAATGTTTTATGAAACGAAAACCCCTTTTAAGGAAACCCTTACCTTGTAATGTTTTCAAATGAAATGAATGTTTTATATAAAGTATATAGATGAATGATGAATATATGAATGAAAACTTATGTTAGTATATTTTTACATTATGAAATAATATTTACTGAATATTTGACTCACTTAGTATAAGGGTGTGAGAGTGGAAGGAAGTGTGCATACTTAGTAGGTCGATCTACCACAACCAAGATGACTGAAATTCCCATAGAGATAGGTAAGGAGTCGATGAAGTCCATAGAGATATATGTCTAGCTTTTAGTGGGGATGGACAGGGGTTGTAGTAGGCCAGTAAGGTGGACATTCTCTGTTTTACACTACTCGCAAGTAGGACACTCCTTAATGTAGGCCTTCAAAAGCTTCTTCATTCCAGGCCAGTAAAAGTCAGCCTTAGCCTTGGAGAGAGTCTTTTGATAACCTGCATGTCCCCCCCCCCCCTCCCAAAATAAGGACTATCATGTGTATAGTACAAAACTTGCTGCTTAAAGGGTGAATTTTTTGACAAATAAATTCTTCCCTTTTTAAGCAGCAACCCATTCATCACTGAAAATCCTTGATCCCCAAGTTGGCCCTGCTACAATTTTTGACAAACCTTAGCCAACTTTATATCTGTCTTATAAGAAGCCCAAAGGTTTTGTAACCACACAAGATCTAAAACTGTAATTCTTGCTAGAGAACCCCCATCTTCCATCTCAGGATGCTTGGATCGAGCATCTACTACTCTATTTTCTCTTCCCCTTTTGTATTCAATTGAAAAATCATTCCCGAGCAGCTTATTTATCCACTTTTGCCGAGTAGGAGTGCCAATTTTCTATTCCAACAGGAACTTCAGACTTTGTTGGTCTGTCCTCACCACAAATTACCAGCCCAAGACATATGACCTCCACTTTTTTATAGCAAACACTAGAGCCATTAACTCCTTCTCGTAGATAAAAAGATCTAGGACTCTTTGCTTCAGATCATGGCTAAGATAAGGCAAAGGTTTGCCCCTTGCATTAAGACAGCTCCAATACCCACCCTTGAAGCATCACACTTGATTAGCAAGGGTTTAGTAAAGTCAGGTAAGGCCAACACCAGGGATTTGGTAAATGTATTTTTTAGCTCATCAAAGGCCCTTGAAGCTGTTGTTGTCCATTAAAAACAATTCTTTTTTAACAAGGCAAAGAGGGGGCAACAGTAAGCCCATAATGCTTGATGAATTTCCTGTAGTATCCCTTGAGTCCTAGAAAACCTCTTAAGGACTTAAGGGAGTTAGGTAAAGGCCATTTCAACATGGCTTGAATTTTAAAGGGGTCAGTTTTTACCCCTTCAGCCGATATTAGGTGCCCCAAATACTCAATCTCGCGGTAACCAAACTTGCACTTACTTTTCTTGGCAAACAAGGTGTGTGCTACCAGTGTTTCCAGCACAACAATGAGATGGGACAAGTGTTCCCCTGGAGTTTTACTGTAGGTCAGGGTATCGTCAAAAAGACAATTACAAATTTCCTTAAATAAGGCTGCAATATCTCATTCATGAGCCCCTGGAATGTGACAGAGGTTTTAGTCAACCCAAACGGCATTACTAGGAGTTCATAGTGGATATGATGGGTCCTAAATGCTATCTTGGGTATATCCTCCTCTCTAACCCATATCTAGTGGTACCCAGACCTCAAATTCATTTTTGAAAAAATGGTAGCCCCATGTAATTCATCAAGAAGCTCGTCTATGACAGGAATGAGGAATATATCCTTCACTGTCTCCTTATTCAAGGCTCGATAATAGATTCACATTCTCCACCCTCCATCAGCCTTCCTCACTAGCAACATGGGTGAGGAAAAATGAGATTTGCTCAATCTAATCACCCCAGCTGTTAACAACTCGCTGACTATTTTTTCGATCTTGGATTTTTTATAAAAGGGGTATCTATAGGAGTGGACTGAAATGGGGGTCGTGCCTTCTTTTAGAATAATGTGATGATCATGACTCCTTTTTGGAGGCAGCCCTTTAGGCTCTTCAAAAACTCTATTTTCAGTAATATTTTCCCCACAACTGGTGACACTTGGGTCTCCTCTTCAACCTGTCTTACTTCAGAGATGTGGAGAAGCATTCCCCTACTCTCCACCTTTGTTAATTCAGAGAGTGCATTCCTATCAACTAACTCAGAATTATTGGAATTTAACCTCTTGAGCATGATTATACTTCCTTCCCGTGTGAATGACATCGTGAGGGCTACGAAGTCCCATAAAATAATGGTGGGATCAAGGAAATTATGAGTGCTACCCATATCCACCAAGACAACCGCTGATTGACCTTCAACCTTCCCCATTATCCTCATTGTTCTTGGGTTTGGGGAATTTGCAATGGCATGAATCGAGATCTCAAGAGACTCACTTACTGTTCCAGATGTAATTTCCTTTCTTTCCCCAGTTCCAACTCTTCACCTTCATCTTCCTCTGCCTCAACTTCACAAGAAAAATTAATTCCTTCCATGACATACAACCTAGCCCTCTTATACCTGTGGATGTCCATTTCTCCGCACAATAATAACATAGGCCCTTTTCTCTCCTTTAAGAACAGGGAGCTCCTTCCTAACACTTCCAAGAAAAGACCCTGAGCCTCCACTACCAGTCCATGAACCTGTTGGGACTAAATCAAACTGATTCACTAGTCTATTACCTTTTCTGGAGCTATTAATGTATTCTTCTTGGGTTTTTGCTAATCCAAAGGCAAAGTTAAGGGTGTGAGCTTTAAGTATCTTTATGGGCTATCTAATTTCATCTTTAAAGCTCACTAAGGAAGCAATTAAGCTTATAACCTTCAGATAAATCCCTAAGACGATTAGAGAGTACCACAAATTGAGTCATGTATGCTACCACTAGTGTTGTCTGCCATAGCCTAGTAATGGCTTCCATGGGGTCATCATGTAAGGAGCTTCCAAATCTAGTTGTAGTGCTTGAACAAGTGAGTCCCTGTTGAGCAAACTGCCCAATTCTTCAGCCTCTTGAAACCAACCACACTATCGCATCACCTTCCATGTAAAATGAGCACATCATTATTTTCTGTTGGTCTGGCATTGGGTGTAGGGCAAAATAGTGGTTAGACTTATATACCCAAGCCGAGGGGTTTTCCCCATCAAACCCGGGAAAGTCCAGCTTAATAGATCTAAACAGGATACCCCCATGACTCCCTGAACCTTCAGAATGTGAGTCATCTCTATGAGTTCTGACATTGTGGTGTCTACAGTGTGGATTTCCCCATTAAGAGATAGCATATCCATCTTTTTTGCTAGTCATCCAACGATTTCTAATGACTTTCCACCCTTTGTTCTTGCAGGTTTTGATCTTGCTTTATTCCTAGCACTACTTTCTCCAATTCCTTGAATCTGGTTCCATTGGCCATCTTTACTACCACGATCTCAGCAATCGAGGGCTCTGATGCCAAATTTGTTAAGAACCCCAATGCAATGGAAAGTATAGAAATGGAAATGATAATAAAAGGGGACAAATAATTTGGTTTTTCGAGGAAATCAGGACCTCTAGAGGCAATGGCCTTGTGAATATTCTTCTGTAATTTCTTCTAAAACATTTCCTGTATTACCTAGTGATGGCATACCCTAAATAAATAAAATTACAATGGTGCCCCTTAATATGATAATGGGCCGCACCAATTCAAACGAACTATCAGTAATGTCTATTACATAAAATAAACCCATTAACTAAGAACCCAACGGAAGCCCAACCATAGTCCGGCCCATATAGCCCATAACACAACTCAACACTTAACTAAGTAAACTCTCAGTTCAACCCCTTTCACGTCAGAAAGCCTCCACACACTTCAGAAACCCTAACTTCTCAACATTAATTATCCTTTTTTTTTTGTGTGATGCTGTATAACTAAGGTCCTCAATTGCCAAACAAGATTCACGCTCTTGCTTCCTATCGATTTAAATAAACTCATGCACGACTTATTGGAAATAAAGAAATAGATTGTTTCCCTTGTTTGATTTTTTAGTGGAAGTGTGCAATTATTTTGTGAGTTTGGTGGAAAACGAGGCAAACAATTGTCTCTATGCTTTATGATTCTTTTGAATATTTCAGATCTTAAGATGAAAAATCTCTGAAATGATAACAATAATCTATGTTTGCTATTAACTAGGGTTGAGAACAGTTCAGTTTAGTTGGGTTTTGAGCTCAATGGCGAACCAAACCAACCGGTTTGGTCTCAGGGTTTTAGAAACCAAAACAAATTGGTATATTAGGAAAACCAAATGGTTTGGTTTCAATCGGTTTCGGTTTGGTTCGATTCAATTCGATTTTATTCAAATGGAATGGAATGATTTTTCATTTTAGTCATGGATATCCAAATAAAAAGCTACAGGTTCCAAAGCTTAAAGTCCAGTCTAAAATATAACTAGAATATGTATAATTAGGTTACAATTTTATGCTTTATAATATGTATATAATGTATATATAGTGTGTATATATATATATATATAACAAATAATCATTTCATTTTGGTTTGGTTCGGGATGAGAAAAGCAAAAATAGGGAACCGAACCCATTTTTTTTTATTGATAAACAAAGTTGTATTGATAATAAGAATAGGCGACAACCTAGGTATACGGGACATATACAAGAGCATCACTTGAGCATGCTAGTTTAGTGATACAAGTAATTCATAGAAGCTCATTCCATTAAAATCAATTACAACAGACCAATGAAGTAAAGTATTGAAAAAAATTTTAAGCTCATCCGTTGATCACTCTCGATCTTCGAAACTTTGTTCGCTCCTCTCTCTCCAAATGCACCACCATAGGCATATTAGGATCATCTTTCATATTGCTACAATATGGAGATCAATCACCCTTCTCGGCATCAAACAAGTTAGTCCCACTCGAGTGAAGAAACCATTCCATAAGGTTGTGGCAATCTTGCAATGAAGTAATAAATGATCAATGGAGCAGCGTTTCCATAAATTGTCTAAGTTTGAGGATCTTTCCCAAAGAGGCAGTCCATACAAAGAAGAGTGCATTTTTCTTCCATATGCTCTTCCATAGAAATGAATTTGTATTATGCATGTTCATAGCTTGGCAGAAGGAGCGGGCGGTGAACTTCCATTTCTTGGAGTGATGCTAGAAAAGCTTGTCATCAACTTCCCCCCTCATGCAAGTAGAGTATATTAGGTCATAAAACTCTGAAAATGCATCGACTTTCCAATCAGGTGCATTTCTATAGAAAGTGACGTTCCATTGCGGAGCACCATTAGATAGAACCAAAAGGTTTGCAATTGAGGCTTCCTTCATTCATGCTATACCAAAATTTGCATTTCTCTAAGACTGTAAATATCATTTTTCTTTTTAAAATATTTATAACATCCTCTTCTTATGTGCTTCCAAAGCCCCACCCCATATGGAACCTCATTTGAACACCATCCTCCTCATCCTCCATCGTATTTCGATTCTATGACATTTCTCCACAAGGCTTCCCATTCTTGATGGTATCTTCGAAGACATTGGCCCAACAAAGCCTTGTTAAACACCTGCATACTCCTTATACTTGGTCCTCCTCCTAAGATAGCGTTGCATACTGTGACCCATTTGATCAAGTGAAACTTAAACGCATCATTCATCCCCCATAAGAAATGTTGCTGAAGCTTTTCCATGTGTTGAGCCACCTTGGTGGGGAGTGGGAATATTAGATAAGAAGTATAAAAACCTGGAAAATGTATAATCCAGGATTCATTATCTCCAACTCTCAATCTCTCTCACTCTTAAGCATACACTGACTTAGGCATCAGAGATGCTTCTCGGCACTCCAAGCCCCTCAAGCTTTCTATCTAAGGTGACTAGTGGAGTACAGCGGGTGCGAAACACGTCCTTAACAATCATATTTGAGCATATATATATGACTGTTGATATATTGAAGCAATGGCACCGTTGTGGCCTATTGCACACACCAAATGTAGCTTTCTCAAACTGAACCCATAGAGAAATACAAAATACAGAAGGACCATCAGAGGCACCAATCTAGATAAAATTTTGTCAAGATCGCACTAGCAAGGATTCATGGCTAGGGTGATCCAACCCCATTAATATTGTGATGCCCCTATAGGACAGACTTTTGAAATGGTGGTCCAAAAGAAAAAGGGTTCCCAGATGCATACTCAAGTCAAAATTGTGATTTTTTCCCGGTAAAACCAGCCAAAATATGTAAATACAGATTGCATGTAAATATCTTCATCACCCAGGAAAAACAGCCTCTGCAAAAGGGATTAGCTACCGGTAATTGACCAATGCCTGAGTTTGAGCAAGCTTATAGCAATAAAGATAATCTGTATGATGGATAGCCACCATGTCATACAAAGCTAACTTCGGCAAAGCCGCCCAAATGGCACTAAACTTAGAAGTAATTCAAGACCGAATATAGATTTAAGACGACATGCATCCTAAATCTGATAACAAATTCCATAAACATAAACTAAAAGCTCCATAAAACAATAGATTTTCAAATTTATAGCACAATGGTATCAGCATTCTATGAAAGCACCATGAGATCAATAGAGTATATGACACCCAAAATTAACAACAAGGTGATGAATGATTGATAATTGACTAGTAAGATCAACTTTCCTTGTTAATCTCTGATGGAAGCTTGATATCGAGCTTCATAGCTTCCGTTGACAGTGACGTTGGAAACATATCGAATATGCGGCTGTGAACAGGAAATGCCCTCCTGTCATATGGGTACGTCGGTGCCAGCCTCCAGTCAAACCGCATTTTCAATGGCTCCTCATGTGGATGGGTACGTCGGTGGCATACTCAAAATTCAGTGATAAAAGATATTTTAGAGAATGAGAAGAATGTTTGGGTCCCGAGAGAAAGTAAGAAAAAGAAGCGAAAATTTACAATCTTTAAAGCTCTGAATTTCAGTAACTGAACCTCATCCAATGTAGCTATGTGGACCAGTGCAGCATAAGATTCGGAAAGTCTTCTTTCTTTTCTTGGGTTTTCTCAGCAATCAAGGTGCATAAGGTAACATAATTTCATATTTTAAAAACTGTTCTTTTTTATGAAAAGACTTCCCAATTAAAAAAAACAACAGAAAGTGTGACGCCCCGACTCTCACGTACAAAAAAATATGGGAATCGTGATGTCGGGATGATAACAACACGGTCACGCATCCCAACGAAATGTGCTCGAGTGTGTGCAACATGCAAATGTGCACAATAAAAGTCGCAGCGAATATTATAATAGTCAACTAAGTACCAGAATTTTAAATACAAATATTCAAAACAAATTATCCTTAAAAAGTTATACAGTCATCCCAAATATATTACAAAGGCAATACATAAATAATTGATAAAAACGAATCTCGATGAACAGGAGTAATCCCAGATCACTCCGCCAACGGAGCCAAGTTAAGGTTCGTCATCCTCATCTGCATCAAAATCTGCGATACCATAAAATGGTACCACAGGTAAGTATAAACCAAACAACTCTCGGGATAAAAACATATTAATGCAACCAACATGCATGCATATGACAAAATACATTTAGCCATAAAATACCGTTTTTCCCAGAAAAATGATTATTTCCAACACACGCCAAAATCCCATTTTGGCCCAAAAACATAATCCGTCATTTTTCCAGAAAATGATTCACACAAAACAAATCATTTATCGGACACTGTAGGCAGGAATCTCAGGCGGGACTCTACCACCGTCCCTGCTTACCACCATCCCTACCGCGTGCACCGTAGGCGAGAATCATAGGCAGGACACAACCACCATCCCTGCTTACCACCATCCCTTCCGCGTGCACCGTAAGAAGAAATCACAGGCGGGACTCTACCACCATCCCTGCTTACCACCATCCCTACAGTTCATCTCCACACAATGAATACTTATCACATACAATGAATACTTATCAGAGCACTGTAGGCGGGAATCACAGGCGGGACTATAACACAATCCCTGCTTACCACCATCCCTACCCCGTGCACCGTAGGCGAGAATCACAGGCAGGACACAACCACCATCCCTGCTTACCACCATCCCTATCGCGTGCACCGTAGGCGGGAATCACAGGCGGGACTCTACCACCATCCCTACAGTCTATTTTCCTTTTTCTCAAACCAGTCAATCCAGTCGTTTCAAACACACTCAAAATCATTTCACATGAAAATTCAATTTGCAAATAAACACATGAACATGTATGCAATCATGTGAAAACCCAGTTTTCATTTACAAACATGAACATGCGTGCAAATATGCCATATACATGAAACAACACCACAACAACCAACAATGCAAACCAATCACACAATAACTCCATCCATAATCCATCCGACCCTCGAACTCCTCGGACTCAGTCCGGCATGTCCAACCAGATCACAATAATATGTGTTAGTGAAAAAATATATTTAAATCGCGATAGTTCTTTGGAAAAAATACTTACAGCGCTATATTATAATTTTTGAAAAATCATGAAACTGCAAGAAGTGGCTGCTCAGCAACAAAACAGTGTAAAATACACTGTGGCCGTGGTCTCAAAAACTCACTTTTGAATGGGGACAAACCAAGACCCGAAATTGATAGGGTAGGGCTTAGAGATGTTGGTGAAGCCAATGGTGGTGGTGGTTTGTCGTGCGTGGCGGCGTAAAGGGTGGTTTTAGGCCAAAAATGCCCAAATCGGAAATGGAGATAGATAGGCTTCACCGGTGGTAGATCGGAGTTAAGGATGGGTGCTTTGGGTTGCTAGGAGGTCGAGGATGAAGTGGTGAAGAGATGGTGGCCGGAGGTGGCGCGACGGCGGCGCAACAGCGCAAGGAATGCCGTGGCTTTGAAGGGCTCGTGGTGGCTAACAGCGGCGCAAGGGAGGCTGAGATTAAAGTGGTAAGGTCGCCGAAGGGTGGCGGAGCTGGTGGGCTGGGCGGTGTCGGGCACGAGCGGCACACGGCGGCGCTGAAGTGAAGAGATCACCGCGGCTTGGTGTTGTGCGTGGGGAGAAACGGCAGCGAGTTAGGGGCTGAGATTGGTGGGGGATGATGGCCGGCAGGAGGGGAACTTGTGGCGGTGGGCGTTGTCGGTCACGGGCGGCGGGCTGGGTGGAGGAGAAAACGGACGGGGAGGGAGAGAGAAGGAAGAGAAAGAAATGGAGAAAAAGAAAAGAAAGAAAAAGAAAAAGGGAAGAAAGAAAAGTAAAGAGAAAGAAATGAGGTCCAATCCTCACATCTTGGATCATAAAAATGATCCATCGAAAATAATTTCAAAACAGCATATCAATTAAAATAATTTAATCGTAATGATACAATGAAAATACAATAATTAAATCCAACAATCAATTAATTTAAAATAAAGAACAATTTAAATGCATCACAATAATAAATATTAAGAAAACATATCAAATTTAATTTTCGCAAATTTTAAAAATCATAAAAATAAACCCACTAAAAATCCAACAATTTTAAAATAAGAGAATAATTTTTTGAATTAATAAAAATAATCATTCAATAAAAATACACTAAAATATGGGATGTTACAGAAAGCATAAAAAAAATGCGAAAGATTTTACTTTCTTATCGTTTCTCTATTATGGGCCCAGACCAGGAGAGGAATGGTGGGAGGTGGTCTGGGCAGTTCGTGAAAGGAAGGGTTTCGTGGGGACAAAGCAGTAGGTTGAAGAGAAGCTGAGTCTGAAGTTGTTTGTGTCTTGCAAGGTTTAGAGGTGCTAAACTCAAAACGATGCCATGGAACCAGGGGGCTTACGGCGTCGTTTGCTAAAGGAGTTATGTGCTACGTTTCAAGAAGTTAAATAAAGTGACGCATTTAAGAGAAGCTCTGAAGCCGTGATACGCTGTCGTTTTATCTTGAAAGGGAGTGGCTGTGATGCTATCCGTTACACACACATGTTTGTCTTTTAGCTTAAAAAAGAATAAATGCAGTTAAGAGGATTTCTTCTGTAATCTCTGACATCCACTGCTATAAGGAAAGAGGACTGGTACATTTTGCATCTTTGAAAAGTTATTATTTGAACTTACTATGAGGGGACCTCGAACATCTCGTAGCAATACAAAAGTCAGTCTATTTTCATTTTCATACTATGTTCTTACATTATACAAGCACCATTACAGCAGCACATTCTATTTTCATCATTCACATACATTTAGAATCCTAACATTCTCCCCTTTTCTTCGCAACCAAACAGAAGACCATAAGATAGAGATAGAGGAACGATGTGTTTTAACAAGCCTCTCAATGCTTGGTCAGTGAAGTAGTTGAGAGGCTAGAAGAAGGGGAGCAATATAGTGGCTGTCGGTCATCAACGGCTCGAAACTTGAACTCCATGAAATTGCAGAAAAAGAACCGCAGAGGGAGGCAAAGGATATGAGATATTGTATCAGTTTCAGGTCTGGCTATGTCCCGTTGAAGGATTGGTTGAGAGTTAAAGATGGAGTGTGAAACGGAAGCACACCTCTGGACTGGTGTCAGACTGGGTTGCCTCTTGCCACACATCTTTAATCAAAACATCTCTTCCTAATTTTATTTTTTTATTTTTTAAAAAAATATTCTATGGAAAATCGGAGGAATTCACAAAACAAAACAAAACAAAAATCTTTATTTGTAATTAAAGGTTTTAACAATTTTCCTTCTAGATATGGGACCTGCTCCATCGTTCCTATTTTCCAAGTCTTCTCTTCCTGCAAATTTTGACAAGGATCCTCGAAATCCCAATCCCATCTTTCGTTTTCTAAATACTTTTTCCGCTGCGCCTTCAGGTGTTTTTCACATTATTACATCTTCGTGCCTCACAATTTTTAGCTCTTCCTCTTCTTTTCGAAGTTTTTTTTTTTATCAATAATTTTTTTGTTTGGTTGGATGTATTCATAAATCTGTGAACTTTCTTTTCGAGTCTCAAATATTTTTTTCAATTGGCAAATTCATTACGTTGCTCTCTGTAATTTTTTTTTTTTTTACTTACTTTTGTTGGGATTTCTTTGCGGTTAAGAAAATCTATTCACGGATTAGATCTGTTAAAATTTTTACAAATTGTTTGTATAATCGCACTCCCCTGTCAATGACTGAATCGGCTATCGATGCTTGCTTCACTGAGTTTTGGAGTGATTTTCTCCCTCCCCTCAGTGAATCGGCCATGGATGCTTGCTTCTGAGTTATGGAGTGATATGTTAAAATATCTCATCTAATATCATTTCATATCATATCATTTAATCATTATAATTTTTTTAAATTTAAACAAAATATAATAAATAAATCAACTTTTTCAAATCTTAAAATAAAAAATATTATTTTATTCAATTTTTATCTCATCTTTTAACTTATTATCTAAACTAGACTTTGTAAAGTTATGATAGATGAGGAGCGGGATGCATGGAACCAAGCTTGGAGACAATTTGGATAGGAGTAATGATACATGTATAACCTTTTTACAATTTTTTATATGATCATATCTTAAAATGAGGTATTTATATAAAGCGACGTTACTTTTATATGTTGCTTTACTAAAATATTCTTCAATTAAAATATAATTATATAAAAAAATTATTAAAAGATTTATATATCTTTATTCGATTTTTTAGACATTTACGTTTTGCTTTTAGGAAAAATAGATAAATTAAATTAACAGTGCGTGGGACCAATATGATTTGTGACTTTTTTGTAGAATTTCTCAACATTTTGGAAAAAATGTTGAATGCAATCAGCGTGCGTAACTGTCGGGGACCAGTGCCCACGTGCAAAATGAAACGCACCGTTTCGTTTCAAAGAGATCCCCCTCCCTTCAACTTCCCTCGAACTCTCCCTCCCTTCATCTTCCCACCTCTTCCTTCTCACGAAGCTCTGCCTCTCTATTTCTAGTATTGTCGCTCCACCATCGTCTGTTTTGGTTTCTTTTTTAATATATCAGCTGACGTGGCAAAGATGATTCCCCTCGATTACGAACCGCTACTGCACCGTACCTAGAAGAACTGATCTTTTGGAATGGAAACTTTGGTTCATTCAGAAGCTTCTGCCTCCAAGTAGTAGGTAACGAGTCCAGTAATACTATGATCCAGATAAAGATTCTCTTCAATTTGATCAACTCTGAGAAATAAATATTATAATATTCTCTCCTAATCCTCGAATTGAATGATTTAGTATAAATATAATATTAAATTTCTAATGAGATTTATAGTATTTAAACATATTATATAGAAGTATTGAATAAATACAGTAGGGTCTATATTCATTAATATTCTATACATATGGAATGATTTTATTTATGGATTCATAAAACTATTGGAAAAAAAAAAAGAAATAAAAGAAATTGATATCCTCTAATACTGGAAAAAAGAAATGATTTTTACAATTCTAGAATGTACAAGCTTCGCATACTCCTTTTGAAAAAAATAATTAAATTTGAGATCTATATAAAAATATATATATTCTTTTAGTGGTGGACTCCACTTTTAAAAAAAAGTGTGCACAAAGCTTGTATATTTTATGACTATGTCTAACAATATTTTTTTTATCCAATAATACGAAAATCATGCTTACTCTAGGTCATATTGAAGATAAATTCTTTTAAAAGATACAATTTAATGCATAGAGTAGGGATTGGCAATAGGAGGTATTTCTAATTAATTAATTATTAGTCGTGAGAATTATGACTAGATCACATAATTTTTATCAAATAACTTATAGAATAATATCAAGGCTTGGTACATTCCTTTGGCAGTGATTTTGAGCTGGCAATCTTGCCCATTCTCTGGGTTCCCAGCCCAGCTTCTTTCTTTAGTCTTGTGCTTCTTTCGTCGAACAGACATCTCTCATTTGTGATCCTAATCTGACAGAGGGCACAACTCCACTCCTTCTTGGGCCCCTTCTTCAAAACAATTGTTGGGAGCTCACTAGGGCCTCCTGCTGATGGTTTCATGACTTTCTCCTTGGCTCCAGAAAGATTTGGTTCGGGCTTGGCATGCAAGGAACTCATGTTCATACTAATAATTCATATATATAATGTCAATAGATATGCACCACTTATTGTAACTTTCAAAAATAAAACACGAAATAAGATGAGACTTAGGTTTCCCTTGTGCCTTTATAACTATGAAAATACAGTTACAAAACCTATAAGATTAATAATTTGGATCTTGTATCTTCAACAAAGACAATAAGTCAAGAAAATAGCAACCCTTAAAACATAAGGTTAAAAGCAAGTTCATCATTGCAACTAAACCATACTTATTTAAGGTTGCTTGGTTTTGAGAATGTCGGTTTTGATAGTTACAAAAACAAATCATAACTCAAAGACCTTTGAGAAAGTCGAGGAATTATATCAAAAATAATTCATAACTAAGATTCTCTTAATTTTCGTTATAGTTCAAGTTATTGACTGAATTTGTAGATTATATGACTTCAACGACTATAATTTCTATTATCATCGGAGGGACATATTTATCCCTTATTTGATTAGGCCCAGCGTTTGGCTAATAAGACCCACGGCCCAGATGTTGCAAGCCTACCAACTGAGAAGGAAGCCGAAGGAACACGACACCGCATTCACACGAGCACTCCTCTACTCGGGTGACTCAAGAAAAACCTAAGAAAAAGCTACATATGCTAAAGCTTTAAAGCCCAATCTTAAATATAACTAGAATATGTATAATTAGGTTATAATTTTATGCTTTCTAATATGTATAATATCTTGTATATGACTTGTGTACTTGGATTTTTTCCTATTCTTATAATCAATAAAAATTTTATTTACCAATAAAAAAATATGTATAATATATATAGTATATTTATAAACAACTTATAATCCATTTAGCCTTGGTTTGGTTTGGGATGAGAAAAGCAAGAACCTAAAATCGAACTGATTTTTTTTTTTATAAGTAAACAACATTTTATTGATCATAAGAATAAGTGAAGGCCTTGGACTTAGGGGATTTTTCACTTGAATTACTCAAGGTGCACTTGCCGGAAACTTCTTGCCAAGGGTCTGTGTACCCCCAGAATTAGTTGGGACGTTGTTCTCAGACACCCGATGCCAATAAAAAAAAGAACAAACAAAGGCATTTCCTTCTTTTGAGATAGGGGTGCATATTGTGACCCATTTTGCCAAGTGAAACTTAAACACATCATTCATCCCATAATAAGAAATCTTGCTGAAGTTTCTGCAGGCATTGAGCCATCTTATTAGGAAGCGGGAATAATGATAAGAAGTAGGTCAACAAGTTAGAAAGAATAACCTAATATTTTGGGAGATGTCTCAGGTCTCAGGATTAACCTAAATAAGTCTGAAATTGTACTTGTGGGTGTCGTATGCAATATTTCAGATTTGGCTAATATTTTGGTAGTCTTCCCTTGGGTGCTTCTCACAAATATGTTTTGATATGGGATTGGATGATTGAGAAGATCGAGAGAAGGTAGACTAGATGGAAAAAGTTATATTTGTCTAAAGGGGGAAGAATTACTTTGATAAAGAGTATATTGTCTAATCTTCCTACGTATTTCCTTTCACTTTTTTCTTTGCCGATTGGGGTTGTTAGAAGAATTGGAAAGTTTTATTGTAATTTCTTATAGGGAGGAATAGGAGAGAGAAAGAAGTTTCATTTTGTTAGTTTTTTTTATTATTAGCACCAGGTGTCCAGGAACAACATCCCGACTAATCTCGGGGTTGCACAGGCCCTCGACAAAGAGTTTTCTGTAAAAATTTCATTTGGTTAGTTGGAACAAGGATTGTCAACCAATTTCTTGTGGAGATTGAGGGTGAGAAATTTGGAGTTGTTTAAAAAAGCACTCCTTGAAAAATGGCTTTGGAGATATCATGAAGAGAGAGATGTTTTATGGAAGAATGTTATTGTTGTTAAATATGGAAGTGGATGGGGGGATTATTGTTCTAATGAAGTTAGAGGAGCGCATGGGGTGAGTTTATGGACGTTTATTAGGAAAGGTTGGGGGGAGTTTTCCAAACATATTAAATTTAAGGTAGGGGAAGGGAAGAAGATTCTCTTTTAGCATGACATTTGGTGTGGGGAATCAGCTCTTAAATTAGATTTTTCATCTCTTTACAAGATTGCAAGGTATAAAAATGTTGCTGTAACAAATTATCTTCAATGTACGAATAATAATATTCTATGGAATGTTGACTTTATTAGATATGCAAATGACTAGGAAGTGAATGTTGTTTCATATTTTTTGAGAAGAATTTACAATTCAAAAGTGATGCATGGAAGAAAGGACAGACTACCCTGGGACCAAGCTAGAAATTTCAGGTTTTCAGTCAGTTCTTTTTATAAGGTGGTTAATTGTCATTTTGGCTATGTATTCTCCTGAAAAAGCATTTGGAGGGTGAAGATATTAACTAAGGTGGTGTTCTTCAGTTGGGTGGTTGCTTTATGGAAAGTATTGACCATGGATAACCTTAGAAAATGTGGTTTGTGTACAGTTGATTGGTGTGTCATGTGCAAGAAGGATGATGAATCTATAAATCATCTTTTTTTACATTGCAAGGAGGCTAAGAGATTGTTTGGATAGTGAGATGAGATGAGATGGTTTTAGATGAAAATTGAAAGTTAAATAATATATTGTTAAAATATTATTTTTTAATATTATATTATTTTACGATTTGAAAAAGTTGAATTGTGGTAATCCAAAAGAAAAAGGGGCTCTCGTATGCATACACAAGTCAAACTTATGTTTTTTTCCCGGTAAAACCAGCCAAAATATGTAAATACAAATTGCATGTAAATATCTTCATCACTCAGGAAAAACAACCTCTGCAAAAGAGATAGGCTGCTAGTAATTGACTTAGACATGAATGTTTCCGGTTGGTTCGTTCAGAAGAGATCTCGTACATAAAGATTTTTTAATCGAAGAAGGTTACATTGAAAACACTCATGTTTTAATTGTTTTCCTAAGCACTAGAGTTTTGAGAACAAATATGCTGAAGGTGGTAACAGAACAGGTATAAGACCAATGCCTAAGTTTGAGCAAGCTTATAGCAATAAAGATAATCTGTACGACGGATAGCCACCATGTCATTCAAAGCTTACTTCGGCAAAGTAGCCCAAGTGGCACTAAACCTAGAAGCAATTCAAGACCGAATATAGATCTAAGATGGCATGCATCCCAATTCTGATATCAGACTCCATAAACAGAAACTAAAAGCTCCATAAAACAATAGATTTTCAAATTTATAGCACAATGGTATCAGAATTCTATGGAAGGACCATAAGATCAACAGAGTATACAACACCCAAAATTAATAGCAAGGTGATGAATGATTGGTGTAACTGGCCAGTAAGATCAACTTACCTTATTAATCTCTAATGGAGACTTGATATCGAGCTTCATAGCTTCCATTGAAAGTGACGTTGGAAACATATCGAATCCGCTACCGTGAACAGGAAATGCCTTCCCGTCAGATGGGTACGTCGGTGGCAACCTCGAGTCGAACTGCATTGTCAATAGCTACTCCAATGACAAGCTCGTGGTCGTGTGCCTCCGCATGGCCATCTCTCGCTCAACCATCAGCTCTCTCCTCACTTCCGCTTCGAGCACCCTACATCAAGCAGCTTCAGCCGCAATTATCTCTTCTCTGATTCGCTCATTCTCAAGCTCCCATTGGATTGCTTCTCGAACTTCATTCGGGTTTCGCATTTGCTCCTGGCTTGGCTACCGATCGGTGGTTGAAAGGTCGCCTGATGATATAGAGTTTACACAAAATTCAGTGATAAAAGAGATTTAAGAGAATAAGCGGAATTGAAAAAATTACTGGGCCTAACTCATCTCATAAAATCAGTTCTAAAATAGAGGATAGCTCATTCCTTATAAACGTGCACCACCTTGTCCACATGCAATATGAGATTATTCCTCAACACCTCCCTCACGTGCAAGCCAGTATTTTTAGTGATCCTTGTCGCGGGGTAAGTAGTGTGGGTCCTCATTTGTCCTATGGCAGGCTTTGATACCATTAAGAAATTCATGGGTGTAACTCATCTCATAAAACCGATTCTACAAGAGATAATTGTTCATTCCTTATAAATATACACGAGACCTTGTCCACATGCAATGTGGGATTATTCTTCAATAGATATATTTGGGTCCCGAGAGAAAGTAAGAAAAGAAATGGAAATTTACAATTTTTAAAACTCTGAATTTTAGTAACTGAACCCTATCCAATTTAGCTATGTGTACTAGTGTTGTCTAAGGTATAGGATTCAGAAAGTTTTCTTTCTTTTCTTGGGTTTTCTCATAAATTGTTACCAACCCACTATGCAAAATCACTCTTGAAAACCGACTTATAATGAAAGGGTATCTAGGGGTTTATAAACCATCAACCAATCTCATACTTAGTCGATGTGAGATCGTAACAACCACCACGCTCCGCAACCAACATCCACGGCGGTCCCGACGCTCACATAGACTGGCTGTGCGCTAGGTCTTTCCTAATCCTGAATGAACACTGTCATGCCGGCATCACCCCCCCAACTAGGTAAAACTCACTCTTAAAAACCGGTTTACAAAAGAAGAGTGCCTAGAGGATTAAAAACTACCAATCAATCTCATACGTAATCGACGTGTGATCGTAATATAAATCAAGGGTATTTTAAAAACTGTTCTTTTTATGAAAAGTCTTTCCATTTAAAAAAAACAGCAGAAAAAATAAAAATAAATAAATAATTGCGAGAGATTTTACTTTCTTATATATCGTTTCTCCCCTTTTCTCAGCAACCGAAAGAAGACCGTAGGATAGAGATAGAGGAACGATGTGTTTTAACAGACCTCTCGATGCTTGGTCGGTGAAGTTGCTGGGGCTGGAAGAAGAGGATGGATATAATGGCTGTCGGTCATCAACGGCTCGAAACTTGAATTCCATGGAATTGCAGAAAAAGAACCGCAGAGGGAGGCAGAGGATATGAGATCTTGTATGAGTTTCAGGTCTGGATTAGATGGAGTCGAAGATGGAGTGTGAAAAGGACGCGACGTTGATGATGCGCGTGGATTAGATCTGAAGTAACACAGGGTAGATGTTAAAAGTATCAAGAAAAGAACAAGACTAAGGAAAGAAAGGTTCTTGGAAACTCTTATTCGAAACTCTTATTCCATTATGCGAGACAATTCCAACTTCCCCGTCCCGTGTCCCTCTTATACCAACTGTAATACAAAACACCTTCAGGTCCTTCCTAAAGAAGATAATCTAAACGCACCGTTTAATCACGTCTCACCTGTTACACATAGAACGCACCGTATCACTTACGGATTCCACACAAAACGCACCGTATCAATTAATGAAACTCCCCGTTTAGTCTCCTCTTCTCAACAGTAGAGCACTGACACGTCGAAACCATCAGAAATTCAGAAGCTTCAGCCTCCAAGCACTTGGTAATTAAGTGGTAACGACTCCAGTAATTCTGAGAAATAAATATTATAATATTCTCTCCAATTAATCCTCTAATTGAATGATTTAATATATAAATATAATATTAAACTTTTTATCAGATTTATAGTATTTAAACATATTATATAGAAGTATTGAATAAATACAATAGGGTCTATATTCATTAATATTCTATGCATATGGAATGATTTTATTTATGGATTCAAACAACTATTGGAAAAAGAAAGAAATAAAAGGAAATTGATACCCTCTTACCTTTTTTTTTTTTTTTTTTTTTTTTATAAACATGACAATTCATTCATAATCTGAAAATAATTACATAACTGCATGATCAAACCACATAGCATTATCAGCAAATTAAGGGCATTATCCCACCACATTTGAATATCCAACACATTTCAAGCATACCTAACCAAAGTATGAGCCACTCCATTACCCTCTCGATTTACATGCTCAATTCTCACTTCCTGGAAAAGACTCAATAGACTCTTCACTTTCATAATCAAATTGCCATTAGCCGAAGAAGACTCCTGTGCATCTTGCAGTTCTTAAACCACCAGCAAACAATCAGACTCTACTATGAGTTTAGGAATACCCAATAGAAGAAACAGTTGCAGCCCTTAAAAATGGCAATTAACTCAATGGTAGTCAGGTCATTCACTACATTTTCAGAGACAGTAGCTGCCATCGCCACATTTCCATGGCTATTACGTAAAACCATTCCAATACCAGCCTTTCTAAGGTCTGAGAAAACCGCCCCATCAACATTAAGCTTCAAAAATCAATAGGAGGGAAATTTCATCTGCACACCTTCTTCACCTCTTCAGCATTCAAGGCCTTTAAGTCTGAGAAAGATTTATACAAAGAAATCACCATATTAGCAGCTGCACAAGGGGTGATATGCTCATTTTCAGTTTATTCCTTCGATACCACATACCCCAACACAATACAAACAATAGAGTAAAGTCTGCTTCACTGCCAACACTCAGCACATATTTCACATTATCCATAAAGCTTTTATCTTGTTGGAGCCTCAACCCTATTGGACCCAACTTCTATCATATGCCTCTTAACTGAGAACAGAATAACAAGACATGACCAACGTCTTCTTCCCTGTCATCACAGAAACAGCTTCCACCATCCACTCCAACATTTCTATGCCTCAGATTTGCAAGTGTAGGCAAAATGTTCCTACAAGCTTTTCATGCAAAAGTTTTTATTTTCCGTGGCACATTCATCTTCCATAACTTCTTCCATAGTTGCTTATCACACACCCAGCTTGAAGACTCAGCCATGTCCCTAAAAGTTGAATCTTGAATCAGTTTATAGGCACTTTTTACAATAAAACATCCACTACCTTCCTCTGTCCAGATCCATTTGTCTCTGTAAGGCATAAAAGGCAGTCGAATATTTAGGATCTCCTCAACTACTATTGGATTAAAGAGAGCTCTAACATCATCAATCTTTCATATTCGTGTGTCTTGACAGATAAGACTATCAACAGTTGCATCCTCTTGAGAAGCAGGAACTCCATGTTCATGTCTCCACCTTAAGCATTTATGCCCTGGAACCCAATAATCATTCCATATAGAGATTGATGTGCCAGTCCCTACCCTCCATCGACAACCTGGCAATAACCACTTTCTTGCTTCAATGATCCCCCTCCAAGCATAAGATGGATGCAAACCCATATTTGCTGGGAAGAAGGTTCTATTAGGGAAATACCTTCTTACATTCAATTTTACAGTATTAGAAAGTACAAGTTCCGCATATTTTCCTTAAAAATTTTGTTAAATCTAGAATTTACATAAATTATTTTTTAATAATAAACTTTGTTTTTTTTCAAAAATAATATGCAAGACTTGCATATCTTATAAATATTTTTTATTGAAGGATATGAAAAACATGCTTACTGTACATCATATTGAAGATAAATTATTTTAAAAGATACAATTTCTAAATAATTAATTATTAGTTATAAAGTAGTTTTGAGAATCACCACTAGATATCTCAGAATTTTTATCAAATAACCAGTAGAATAAGATCAAGGCGGAGAGGTAAGCACAACAAATTTGGAAATTAATTGAGAAATTATAAATATTGAAATGTCACATTATGTGGCTATCTTTCTCGGATTCATAAAATTTTTAAATTTTATCATAATATTTATTAAATATTTAATATTTTTAAAAATTAACTAAAATAATAATCATTAAAAATAAAATAATTTTAGATATAATTTTAAGATATATAAATTTCGCATATTCTTTTTAAAAAAAAATTGAGTCTACTATTTAAAAAAATAATACTGTTTTCAATTAATCTCATATTTATCCATATTTTAAAAAATATTATACGAGAGTTGCACTTCAAAGTCTCAAAAACAAAAATTCAAATATTACAAATATTATTTTTCATAGTTTATAAATACTCATAATGTTTGTTATTGCTTATTGTAGTGTTGATTGGCTGAAATGTCGAATTTTGATTGGCCAATGACGAGATAATGGCTGCTGTGATTTTTTATTTTTTTTTTCTAATTTTTTTTTTTTAATGATTAAGGCAATGTCTTTTAATAATATTTTGATTTTTTTATTTTTTAAAAAATATTTAAAAATATTAAAAATATATGTAAGAGAAAAAGAAAAAAAAAATGATAATATCCGTTTGCAATTTACAGAAAAGGATGTCATTGAAGATCAGATCCCTCTTTTGTTTCCTCCTCCATTAAGACTCCATCACCGGTCACCACTGTTTTCCCCCTTATCTACTGTGGATATGCCGACATGCTGCGAGATCTGCTGCGAGATACTGATCGCAATCTTACTCCCTCCTTTGGGCGTTTGTTTCCGCCACGGTTGCTGCAGCGTATCTATCCTTCCTCTCGCTCTCTCGCTGTCTCTCTCTTTTCATGCTCCTCTTTACTTTCTGTCTGGTCGTTCTCACATCTGGAAATTATGCGTGATTAGCTCCATGATTACTAATAATAATAAGATTTTAAGAAATTCCGCTCTGTTCTCATGTCCACAGATGGATAATCTTGGCGGTTTTGTAATTTTTTTTTTTTTTGGCGTAAAATCTATTGGTTTTTCGCTCATTTTCAATGGAACGAAACAGAGGCTGAAGTTCTCCATTTTTTATTTTGCAGGTTGAGTTTTGCATCTGCTTGCTCCTGACAATTCTAGGTTACATACCAGGAATAATATATGCTCTCTATGCTATCGTGTTCGTGGATCGCGACCAGTATTTCGACGAGTACAGGCGTCCCCTTTACTCTGCCTAGTCCACTCTATCTCTCGCTCGCTCGCTCGCTGCCTCTTAGTAGTATGCTTTCAGGTCGTTTCTATCAAACTCATTACTTGAATGTATTGCGTGGTCACCCATACTACTCGAACGCTATTACATTTGACCAAATGAATATTGGTTGTTCACTTGGATAGAAGAAGTTACTGCAGGGAAGGATTTGGATCTCATTTTTTTTCAGCTTAAATATGGTTTGGATAAAGAATGGAGTGTTATCTTACTTCAATACACACCCCAGATTAGAAGTTAGAACAGTCTCACCGTTTGGTTGATGGAAAACACTTATCTTCAGGCGAGTTAGTGCACCGATGCGCACCAATCTATATACGTGTACCGTTTATTTAAACGATGCGTTTTAATTTGCGGTGGTACACTAGATTGCTTGTACCTAGAACAATTGTTGGTTGATACACTTAACTACAATCAATTCAGTTCAGTTTAATTTTAAATTGAATTTAACATCTAAATATCTAATTCTCAAATTATTAAACTCATCTCAACTCAAAACAACTTTACATGTGGGACCTACAACTTTTTCCAATTTAACATTTCTTTACACGTGGGACTTACAACCTTTTTCAATTTTTCATAAATATATCTAAATTTATCTTAACATCCAAACATATTTTTCTCATCTTAAGTGAACTCCACAAAATTCACTCCGACATACTACTATTCGTAAAGAACTTAACTCATCTCAACATCTAAACGCAGCTTTAGAAAACATGTAAAACAAAAATTGTTTTTTCTAGGCATTAGCATTGGATTGCATTAGCATTGACATTGGATTGGTCATCTTATTTTTCAAATTTTAATTAATATGTAACTTTTTTACTTTTAGCTAATTATTTAAAACTGAAAGTCTGCATTGATTTAGTTATCACCCTCTATAATAATCAAATATTATTATTTTTTATTTTTATATTTTTTAATTAATTTTTATTTTTTAATTACTTTCTTATTTTATTTTCATAATCTTCAATAACCTCTAACAATCATATTCATTTTTTATTTTCACAATCCAACAATCTATAATATAATAATCTCATATGTATATAGAATCTAGATAGGAAAATCTCATATGTAAATGAAAATCTCATATTTATAATATAATAATTTCAAAAAATATTTTTAGATTTGCTATAATTTTTTTCATATTTAAAAAGAAAAATAAATTTACTGTAACTTATATTTTGGATGAAAACAATTTAGCTAATTTAATGTAGAGTAAATATGGATGATATTTGTTAAATTTAAAGATAAAAAGATATTTGGCTAATTCAATATCAATACTCTCGTTGAGACAGGTTTCTGAGTAGAGATTTGTATTTCTAGATTTGGAACAGGAGAAAAATAAACACATGAATTGTATCCGATAATTTCATTCAATCCTGAATATCCATTTGAAAAATGTATTCTCAAATCAGTACGTAGAATATATTTAATAAAATATTTACATCATATACTTTGATTTGAGACTAACAGTATAATAAAAATGTTAAGTGATATAGTCATTATTAGCGTGTTTGATGTGTGAGCAAAAAGCGAGTCTATTGGTGGAATTCATAGATGGATTTAAGTCTAACGTAAAATGATTGGTTTTTGGAATGATGTGGAAAGCTGGTCTTTCAATTCTTAAAAAAAAAAAATAAATAAATAAAAAAAATAAAAATAAAAATCCTACAAACCCATTTTTTTGGGAAATAAACCTCGGACATAGGATGTTATCTTTATCAGAATCGTGTATAGGAGTTTACCGTTTGAAAAATGATACTTTACTCTCTGTTTTTCCTCTCTCATTTTTGCTGATTATATATTTTATTTTATTTTTTAATAAGTTTTTTTATAATTAAAGAAGTAACTATTTGTATATTAATTTTTTTAAAATATTTAAACATGTTTAAAAAATATTTAAAATAAAAAAATATATAATTTGCATTGGAGACATACCAAGTGGGCAAATTGAAGGGACATAATAGCACTATCCATTAGGTATAAGATGTTATTTCAAATTCATACTGCCAATTGATGTTCAAAATACTTGACTTTAGATTGGAACCCAAATGCAAATTATGAGTATTATAAGCAGATGTTTGGAAATATTTTTCATGTCATGTCATCTCATCTTATCTCATTTCCTTCTCAAACATCATTCAAACACAAATACTTTCAAACTAATCATTACAATTTTTTCAAAATAATCATTACAACTTTTTTAACTTTTCAAACAAAAACAATTTAACTCTTTCAAATCTCAAAACAAAAATTATATTAAAAAATTATATTCTAACAATATTTTTAACTTTATAATATTTTTTATTCAAATTTTTCTCTCTTTTTGCAAAATTCAATAAATACTTATCTTAAACTATCTCATTTCTATTCACAAAATTCTCATCTCATCTCATTCACAAAATTCACAAAATATCAACTATTCATAAACCTCAAATGGCTATTATTGTGAGTATTCTTGTTCATATTATCACCTTTTTTTTTTTTTTTTTTTTTTTAACATCACATTTTGGAATTTCTACGAGTCTTAAGAATAAAGGAATCTGATCTGGCTCATAAAAACTGTTGCATTGCTCTCCAAACTTCGATAAGATAGAATTTTATGGTGGTATTGGAGAATAATCTAGCTTGTCATATCATTAAAAAGTTGCCTTGCATCAACTCTTATTATATGCCAAAGATTTTTTTTGTTCAGAAACCCACTGTTTCCAAACATGACTACTCTTTAATGTAAAACTCACATGATG
Source organism: Juglans hindsii (assembly GCA_003123825.1). Taxonomy (NCBI): domain Eukaryota; kingdom Viridiplantae; phylum Streptophyta; class Magnoliopsida; order Fagales; family Juglandaceae; genus Juglans; species Juglans hindsii. The sequence continues at coordinate 435,307 of QEOW01001430.1, forward strand.
GATGTTTTATACAACTAGTAATATGAATCATAAAGTTTAGTCCGAAACATTTATCAGAAAATAGAACACAAAGTAAAGTTTAAAGATGACCTAGTATCTGTTTTACAAAATCACATCAGCATTCAAAAGAAGAAAACAAGATCGAGAAGGGGAAGCACAACATGTCCCAGCAACATCAAAAACCCCGAACTGGGTTTAATCAAAAAGGAGTTTGCTCCATCACGGGCAGTATGAGGGCGCTTAATGTCATTGGCACCTCCATAAACTGATTTTCCCTTTCGGGAAATCTCTGAAGGATGAGCTTCTTCATCTGCCCCATATCTTCTCTGCTCACCTACTCTGTTTGGGTTGACAAACCTCTCATATAAACCTGAATAGAAAGAATTAGAAACAAAACTCACTTATTTGCATGTGTAAACACACAGAGATCCGTAAAAATGCTTACCATTGAGCCTTTTCTCAGGCTTCAAAAATGACTTTTCCCCAGATTTTGGGGAGACATCACTTTCACATAACGAATAAGAAAGAACTCTGAGGGACACGATGAAGAAGAGCCACACAAGTAATTCTCTCTTCATGTGTTCTTGATCTTGTTCTGGTCTAGACAAGTAGACAACCCTTTATTTAAAGTGGAGAGTACTGGGGAATGAGGGGACTCTAGGCTGCTAGCTCATTAGGCTATGAGTTCTTAGAAGGAAGTGCATGATTTATAGTGTCGTGGGTATTGTACAGAATACGTGGTTTTTGTTTGTTNGAAAAAAAAAAAAAAAAAAAAAAAAAAAAAAAAAAGACGGCTTATTCTTTTCATTTTTGGGCGGGGTGATTGAACCTAACCGTCTTTTCAGAAATGCTTGCTGGAAAAGATTAAAAAGAAAAAAAAGGCAAAGAATAGAGAGCCCCTTATTTCAAGGATTCATTAAACTTGCGTTTGAATCTTAAATTGAGTTGAGTTAAGTTGAATTAAGTTGAGATGATAAAATATTATTAAATATTATTTTTTAATATTATTATTATTTTGAGATTTGTAAAAGTTAAATTGTTTATTATATTTTGTGTTGAAATTTGAAAAAATTATAATGATGAATTGAGTCAAGTTTAGCTTCCAAACGAAGCCTTAAAATCATTTTTTTTCCCCTTAAAAGAAGATTTAGGGAATTTGATGCCATGTCTTTTCCACGACATGCAGAATAAAAATGAAGATAAAATAAATTAAAAGCCACTGCAATGATACCATATCAAATAATTAATTATCCTAAAAACTTAAGCTGATGAAATAAGTGAATTGAATTCTTTAGTCTATATTATAAACCCTGTTAATACTCTCAATCTACGTAATTTTTATGAATGTTATGAAAGCAGTCGTTGCAAAGCAAATTAATATAGAACAGTGAAATCAAGAAATAAAGTTTCATATATAATCTGGCCATGGGTGTTTGAAAAAAATGTTCGAGTGTCGGCCAATGTTGTGTTGTCCAGTAGTAGTCATTACTGGACACCATGGTGTATCTTTTGACTATATTGAGTATGGACAACAATAAATTGAGATATCAGAGGATCTATTAAGGCTTTACAATATAATATGCCTTGCTTTAAAAAAACAGGATAAGACAATTGCTTATCAATTATCCTAAATTCCGATGCTTAGGTTAATAATTTATACTTGGTTCTATAATCTCATTACTCTTCATTTCAGCCATATACAAGCTTATTTAATAGCTTAATAATAGTGTAAATCCATGGAAAGAAGAGGAGAGATCTAAGCACATCTTCAAGAAGACAAACTTTGCTATCACTATCAAAGCGGAATATCTTTGATTTTATTGATAGTGTTTATGATGTCATGCCAACCTCATCCTTTTATCTTATCTTCGGGATTTACTATGCATCAGTCACTATTTACTCTCATACTCCACGCTTATAGCTTTTTCATAGAAAGTGTGGGTGTTTTTCATAGGATATGGGAGTATTTTTTATAGGCTGTGGAGTGGTGAATAGTAGCTGATAAGAAGAATTTTTCTTGGATCTATACTGGTACTGCCAACTTCATTATCTGAACTACACGGTGAAATACAATCTGCTGTCACACTTAATATTTATTGTCTGTATTCAAGCCTGCAATTTATACGCATAATGAAAAGGAACAAATCTCATAACCTTGACACAAAAAGGAACTCAAACAAGCAGCACTTTGCTACAATCAAATTAAGCGAAAATCCATTGTATTTGAGAGAAGAGTTTAAGATGTCTGAAGAAGAATCAAAACAAGTTCTCAACTTCTCACTGCTATGACATGATGAAGGAACTGAGGAAGAGGGAGATGCTGAGAACAGAGCCAACATGGAAGGAAGATGATATCTGGTTTCGAACTGCTGAAGATCTTGTGCGAGCACGTGTTCCAAATCTCCCCCTCCTTTTAATGTGAACTCCAAGCTTCCGGTTGTAAAATGAGGCATCTGCCAATTGTGTCTCCCTTTGCAGATGCTTGCCAAAAGCTCTTCTGAGGGGATTCGAGACGCTTTTTTCATGAGCTGAACTTGGAAGAGATCGACACAACAAGAGGAAGGCAATTAGTGAGAAAAAGAATATCCATCTCATGTCTGGTAGCCAAGCAGTAAGCTCCTGGTGGTGAAGAGACGCCTAATGCTCAATGAAAAGCTTGAAAACTTAATAGAGGGAAAAAGGTATTGGGTCATTGGGTGGTTGAAGCAGAGCTTGACAATTAATGATATAAGTGGGGTTGGTAGGATTAAACAAAAGAGAGGTGGCTAAGACGTATGAATAATGATACACAATTCATTTCATAATATATATTTCATAATATGTATTATAAAATAAAGACATTTTGATAAAATAATATTATTTTTATAAGATAGTTTATAAAAATATCTTTCTTTTTAAAATATTATTATCTGGAATGTTATGAAAAATAACGTGTATTTATCAAAAATAGAGAAAAAAGAAGCCAAGATTAGACCGTGTACAGAGACTGTGACCAGAGTGAAGCTGTCAAATGAAAAAAATCACAAAGTAAGGATATTTCTTTTTAAATGATATTGTAAATTTTTAAAAAATATATATTTAAACATATAAAAAAATGTATGAAAAAAAAAAACAAAAAAAAACAAATTTACTCTTGTCGGTGGCCACCGAATTCATATGTGGATTTAGAAGCGTCCCAAAAGTAATGAATAAAGAGAGCAAACCAAATTCTAGAGCGTCTATCCCGAGATGCACAATATGACTGTTTCGGTAAGAAGGAAAGATGTGAGAAGATTGCGACTGCGTCGCAGAGGGAATGGAAAAAGTGGTTGGAAGATATCTGAGAAGGAATGTTGACAATACCAAGAAATGTACTAGACAATGGAAATCTTATCCCAACACCAAGAAATCTACAAATACGCTCCACCCAATTAAATCAGTTTATGCATACGCAACTAGATAAAAAACTGGGGGTTTCTAATCTAGATGTCCAATAGTATTATGAATAAGATAATGTGGAAATAATACAAGTAGATATGTTTCTCTATGATCAATAGAATACTAGACAAAGGTGTGCGAGAGAGAGAGAGAGAGAGAGAGAGGCCTCCCTTGGTTTTTGGTTATGAATCTTGGCATTTTCTTTCATTGAATCAGGTTAGCCAAAAAAAAAAATCAGGTTAGCCAAATCCAAATCTTACAATTCAGTCAAGCCAGAAAGTTCGCATTTTTTCTAGTAATCAATTATAATAGCCTTAAGAGTCAATATACAAGGGGGTACAAACGAAATAAAGGAATAGCTTACATTTCTCAGAAGCTGTATGCGACAATGCAGTCAGTGGAACAGGTTATCAAGAATCTCCGGTTTGAGCTTCTGGAGTGATGAAGACTGACCCACTTGTTTAGCCAATTCACCTGTGACTCGATCCATGTAAAGCACATAAAGCCCATTTCTGCTTTCCAGAAGTTCTAGTGCTTTCCGTGAATGGAGAATAGATGCCACCCACTCTTCAAACAGCACTGCATTGTCATCACATTCCATCATTTTGCGGTTGTCTGTGTTCGGTAGATTGCATTATTTTAATTACTAAAGTGAATCAAGGACAAGGTTTCTTAAGTTTCAAGATGCCCATGTAGTATTATGCCATTGTAGTCGGGGTACCATTTCATTTGGGCTTATAGGTCAAGCTTGGAAAGTATTGAAAGAAAGCTACAGGGGCTGAATAGATGCACCAAGTTAATGAATGAAAGCAGCATCTGCGATACATACTCTTGTCAAAGCCTTCAGCACATGACCAAATTAATAAGTAGTCTGATATCAGAAACTCAATAAGCTGGATCCTGTCATCCGTATGAGCAAGTTAGATAAGCTATCCTTAAATTATATGATCGTATCCAACATCCTCCCACCAAAAGAAAACAAGTGTAACATAAACTGAACTTATTTCGGCAGAAGATGCACTAAAATTTACACCCAGCCACTTGGATTGTATACAAATTGAAAGATCGGAGTAATCATTGTAACGGTATAAGTTCTTTTGCAGAATACTTACAGGGTGAACATACAGCCATGCATGCCGGGAAAAGAATCATCAAATGGATCTAAGAAAAGAAAACTTTCAGCTAGCACAGATATTCTTTGAGAAACTGAAAGAATTGCACGTTGTCCAACGTAGGCTTCACTTCCAAGCTTACGGATCAGATGCTGAACATAGAACTGGGCATCCAAGCCAGTATGAAGTGACTCTGTAACAGAAGATCAAAACCAAAATTTACCAAAAACAAACAGAGAGAGAGAAAGAGAGAAAGAGAGAGAGAGACGAAGAGCCAAATGGCGATAGAATAGAAAATATGCAACAATGCCATACTTATGTCATAGAGTTTCACTTAGGGTGAATAATTTCAAGGTAACAACGATTGCTAATTGTTTTAGTCCTAAAGTTAACAAAACATCAGGCTAAATACCAATAAAAAATTAACTATTTACCAAATACTTTTGATGGAGAACACATCCTTCTAACAAGACGCATAATTAAGCTGTTGACGATTCCTTCAATGAGTTTCGTGTCTTTTCCCCTTGGTAATAGATTCTTCAATGAAGCTTCAAGAAGCAGAATAAAAATTATCAGAGTTAGAGAGTAATAACCAGGACCATATTGCATCATTATAAAAATGGAAGCAACTAAATAAACAATAGCACAAATCAATGTCGTTAGGAGTTGAACTTTAGCTAGTCTCCTAATTGCAAGGGCAAAGACAACAATAAACATAGCCATAGCTGGCTTTACTTCCCCACTCGGGTGGAAAATGAACGAGTCATACTAACTGTACACTATTGCACATTTGCTATTCATAGGATGACGGTTGTTGTTTTCTCATTTAAGTAGGTCATACGTAATACTTAACTCTCCCAACAAAAAACTCTCGAGTATTCAAGCTTTTTTTTTCACATCCAGCTTAGGGCAAATGTTCTTTTAAAAGGAATAAAATCACATCACCACTCTTTATGGCAAATTGTGATCCATTTTTCCAGCCACTCCTTTCCGTGCTAGCTATTCATGCATGGAATTAAGAGACTTGAAAAAGATGTTAAAGAGAGCCAGAAGTAACAATGTATCAACTTCCATCATTCGACTTTACTTTCTCCTCTCCAATAGTAATCTTTTCATCATGGAAGCCATCATAGTAAAGACATTTCCGTTGAGTAGACCACATAACTCATTTCTACCAAACTAACACAAGCTTAAATACAATGCATTAATAAAAGAATATCAACACCTAAAATAAAGTCTACAGCTTGGTGTGCCCAGTTAGCAAAATTAGACTCTCCCACCTGAAAAGTTTGGTTAATAACAGAAAAATAAAAGATAAGATCAAAATAAAAGAATCTGAGCGAAGAAAATAATGCACAAACAGACAGTGAGTTAAGCAGCCTGACAGGAGAAACAGTATCGCAAAGCTCCACCAGAAAGTCAACTGAGGCCCTGAGTTGCTCGGTTTCTTCATCTTCAGTATTCAAGACTGCCACATGAAAGGTAGTCCAATTTGCTTTGAAATTACTTCGTTGGTTAAAAAATAACAATAATTCAACAAAAATAACCAAGGATGCAAAAGTCTCTTCTGGATCTCGTTGTGAAGACCACTAGTTTCATCCTTATCCTCATACTCACATTCTAACCAATGAGAATAAAATTAAGCACAAAAACTCCAATCACACTTTGAGAGGATGAGAACCACAACGTAAAAGCATCGATTCATACGCACGTGGAAACAATTTGAATTGAGAAAAACAATTTGGTAATGAAATCAACCTGAAAATTGTCGTCGCTGGATTGACGCACCTGCTCCTCTCCTCCTTTCCTTGAAGCGCACTGCACAAACAAATTCGGGCATTTAATCGGACAAGGATAAAATATTCAATTATGATGGCGATGGTGATGGTGATGGCGGCAATGAAAAAACCATGTCTGAGAAATCGCCGGCGAAGAACGTCGTTGAATCTGCGATCAGAGCCGTCTTCAAGTCCCTGAGGGCTTAATTTCCCCAAATTATCAAAGAAATAGCACTTGCAAGAGGCACTTTTCGGAAACAAGTCGCACTGTGAAGCATCTGAAAGAAAAGAACATTAGAAAGGGGAAAAAATAAAACTCTTAGGGAGAGAGAATTTGAGAACCTTCAGCTTCCTTGAGATCTTCTCTGAGTCGCAGAAGCTCTTGCTTTCGCTCCTTAGCCTAAAAGTCCATAGGAAAAAAAAAACACAATTCAGGCTAAGAAAAAGAAAAATAGAACCATAAAGGATTGAAACTCGACTCTCTCGATACCAAACTGAGAGGTGAGGAGTTTATGAGCTGGGGGGACCTTTCGCTTCCATCGCAAAGCATCAGACTCATTCCGATCGGTCGGAGGAGGCCGGTTTTGAATGAACTTCGATCGTAGAAGAGAGATTGCTAGGGCAAGTTTCAGCGACTGGTCGTCTGGAGTTGTGTTCGTGTTTGCAGCTACAGTCGTGTGTTCGCCTGCAGACATTTCTCTGAGAGGAAAAAAGCGCGGGAGGTCCTGAACTCGTTTAACGTGGGGTTTGGAAATATAAATAAATATGAATCTTTTGGGTGTTACTGTCCATTATTATTTAAGAAATAATTATTATAAAGTCCTAATAAGTTAATAATTAATTTTAATTATATCATTTGAATTTCATTATTATAATATGGGAAATGATTTATAAGATAAGTCTCGAGCAAGCAAATAGACTCTATTTTTAAAAAGTGTAAAAGAATCTATTCTTTATTAGTAAGATGCATTTTTTTACATGAAACTTATCTATTTAAAATTTGTATCTAGCATTACTCTTATAATATTTATTAGAGACTAATTGTTTTCTCTTATAATATTTATTAGAGGCTAATTGTTTTCTCTCGCACATTTAGATTTTATAAATAAACTTTTTGAGAAATGATATTTACAGTCTCGGTGTGCACAAATTTGTACTCTTTTTGAAAAAAAAAATGAATAAATCTAAAGGAAAAATCTATCAATCTTCCATTTTCTCATCATCTCGTAATGTGACATTAGATTATAGGTTCACAAGTGAAATATAATAAGTAGCTCCAATCATCTAATATCACATCATAAGATAATGGGAGGATGATGAAAATTAAGATGGTGAGTAACATTACTCAAATCTAAAACTTATATGAAAAATTTATTTTTTTTAATAATGAACCCTATTATTTTTTAAAGAAAATACATGAAACTTACACATCATAAAACCATATCTAATGTTAGTCTTTATGAAACTAAGCGTGCCCTTTAGTTTGGCCCCTAGGCAAACATAGAGGGCCTAAGGGTAGCTAATTTACGTATAGTGCAAACTTATTATCTAATGTCACATCATAAAATGATGAGAAAAAAAATGATAAATAGATTTACTCTTATTCAAACTTGACACAACCCCCACCACCCTAGAAACCCAGCCACATGAAAACCCAAAAGGCAGCTGAAAATGTAAGCAAATAATATGCACCTCAAGAAAAGATTGGTCTCCTCTGAAGTGAGGCAAAAAAAAGAGAAAAGCACAGGCATTTATGGGCGAGCCAGTTCAAAAATAAACTAAGGTTACTCAGTCAAGACAATAAAAAAATGAATGAAAAACTAATCGAATACAAAAATAACTGGATCCCTTAATAAGGGCCACTCTTCTCGAGCTATGTTGGCATATATGATTAGCCAAAACTCAGAGAACAAAATCCATGGCATTTATGTTTTGATTTCTTTCCTCAATAACACACCTGTATGACCTCGGGAAAATATACAGCCTCATAAAAATCACCAGCTTTTTTGCAGCTCCCCCTTATCACATACTTGGTAGTGCAAATTGCTTTCCTCAGAGGAGAGGAGAGGACAACGGGAAGAAAGGGCATCCTGAAGTGAAAGTGAGCTCCGGAGGTACATCTGCTTATGAAATCTGATGCACTCATCCAGAGAAATGGTAGGCTTACTGGAGTAGACTCCGGCAGGCCTCGATATCGGATACTTGTGAATCCAGCACACCTTGTCCAGATGGAGAGGAATTAACAATTAGAACTGCTGCCTCAAATATTGCTTTCTGGAACCGGTCATCTTCCACCTTCTTAAGGACCTCCTTCACCACCATAAAATCCAATCCCCCAGCCAAAACAAGTTTCCCAATAATTTCACCAAAATTATTTGGCGCTTTAGGTAAGTCAATTCCAACATCATCCAACATCAAGCCATAGTGCAAACATCCGGTGCCTATATCTCTAGATGTGAGAACCTTCCTCGCAAGCAGGTACTCCAGAAGCTTCGCAACTGGTTCAACACATGGAGGACTTTTCTCTAGTCCAAGGGAGATTGCTTCCTTGACAAACTCGGGGTGGTATGCTGGAGACTTTAGTTCCTCCACGCACTGCAACGCTTCATCCAAAAGCCGCACACTGAAATATTCCTCCAGAAGAGAGATCGTTTTTCTTCGAAGATCATCAGAATTCAACCTTGAAGCTGGAGCATGTGGCTTCTCAGCAAGTGGAAGTGCAGATGCAGCAAGAACTGGTTTAGCAGGTACAGAGACCTGTGGTGCAGGCTCTGCAGCCAAACCAAAATTAGGAAGGCGAGCAGGAGGGGGTCCACTGCCCTGCAATAGGGCACTAGTCTTCCCACTTATAAAGCCACCACTACCCTGAGGTAAGAGCCTTGTGTTCAGTGATGATGACTTGCCAATTAATGGTGACTGGCCACGACCAACAGGCTGCACAACTGTCCCAGCACCCCTCGGCAATGACCTGTTTCGAGGTACCTCCCAATTGTCATTATCAAATCCAGGCATCCCAGGCATCTTCCTGGTTCCTGGCATTCCAGGCATCAAACCCCCAGCACCAGGTCGGGCAATAGGGAAGCCCCCAGGGCCGGTATTCCCTTGAGCACCAGAAATGACACTGCGGCTATTCCGCATACTTGCAGTAGCACCAGGACGCAATCCAAGATTTTTCTCTGCTTCTGAATGTATTTCAGTGATGGTTTTGGCTTTTACCTGCAAAAAGAGCAAGGTAGTAAAGAAATGATTAGAAATTGCAAGCTGATAACAAATTTAAATTCATATTCATATCAGTTGACTTCGCATAAAACGATGATAATGTTAGGATTCGTCAACCTCTTCACGCCGGGGGACCCAATTATTTGATCTCAAATCAAGAACATCACGAAGCATGAACCTCACTCGTGGGACCAGTTGTGCGTTTGAGCTCAAATCCTTCAGTCGGCTGAAGTACATATCATTAATTCGCCGTGATTTTGGGCCCTCGTCAAGCTGTTTACCAATTGTGTTAAAGAACTGGCATATGGCTTCAACATTTTCCTCAGCAGGACAAGACTTGCTATCAGGAGGTCCTAGAAGTTCCTGTTTCGCATATGTAAGCAACGAAAAGCAATATTAATAACAGTAAAGACATTTCAAAGCATCAAAAGTTGAAAGTACATTTAAACAATTTAGAGGTCAAGCAATAAAGAGAGACACGAGAACCTGAACAATGTGATGGACAATCTTTTCAGGTACCATCTTCTGCTTCAGGAGCTCTCCAATTAGACGGATATTTCCAAGAATCCGAAGCTTGACTGATCTTTCTTTATCCCTCCGCTCCATCTCTTGCTCAGGCGCCATCTGCCTCACTTCTTCCCTCAGTTTGTCAGCACCTTCAAAAGCCTCCTGGCAGATATTCAAGAGGACTCGCTTGAAAGTAATTTCTTTACCACCAGGTTCATCAGATGGGAAAGGTGGGAGCTTTTCACTAAGATCAAAACATAGAAGAGCATACATGGGACAAAATGTGGGTTCCAGCACAGCCTTGTCAAATATTAGCGAAATAACCTCCTGTGAGAAAGTCTAATGTGAGTGGAATTTGAAACACGGTACAAGAACAGTTACGGTTTATTAAATTTGAAAGAGTGACCTTCAAGATAGCGGCTGATGTAATGCCAGAATCAATAAGCTGGCCCTTGAGCAGATCAAACTTCTCAGGCGTAAGCTTGTTCAAAATCCTGCATAAGAACAGATACTAATCACCCTCAACCTTCAGAAGTTTTAAACCAAGGCCATGCAAAGGAGAAAATACATATTAACTGATTTTCAATTCTATCATTATTTTCTCCGTGTACCTGAGTTGCACCAACTGCGCTTATCAATAAAGATTTATTGGTTATAAAAAAATCATTAGTTTCTGGTGACAAACTATTATAAATGTTCATTAAACTTGGATCAGAATTTGGCATAGGTTGCAGCTACAAGTCTAATGATTTGACGACACAAAATATGTTGAATTATGTTAAATGCATAGCTTAATCGCATTACAATGCAAAGCCAAAAATGCATAATACTCATGAGAGCAGAGTTGAAACCAATCCAGATTGAGACAATAAAAGGCTCACACACGTCTAAACAAAACTAGTTTTATGCTACCTAGCTAGAAAAGATTTCTTCTCAATAGGCAAGACCCTAAAGCATTTCCCAATAGCATATCCTGAAATTTCAATATTTGAAAGAATACCAGAAGGCAAGTCGGAAAATATTGCAGGAATCATAAATGACAATAAATGGAAGTATTTAATACAGCTAGCCAGTAAATAACACAGAACACATAGATCATGTATACAACAACAAATCTTCATCATATATTACCCCTTCACAGTCTTCAGGACGCGTTCCATCTCAGAGAGGCTTCCCCTTCTGACCGACCATGGCACCTCGGCCTTGACTAGTGCAGGAGCAGGTCCTCCCTGATAATAAAGAACACCAATAAAACTAAAAACAGTGCAAGTAAAGCCATGAGAGCGCCAAACTTACAAAAATGCAGAATTTTAAATGAGCACAAACAAAAAGGCATGAAAGATTAGATTATTAGGTGCAGACCTTACATGAATAAGTTATAGTGTAAGTTTAACAAGTCCAGAATTCAATATCAAAATATCACCAAACATATTATGATGATTAATATATACAACCAAAGCATGCCCTCAACACCTATTGAGTTTAAAAATAATAAATAAAAAGTAAACACACTTCTTGCCAAGGATGCAACAGTCACAGAAAGGAGCTAGTGCAAACATTTGCGGGTGGCGAACATTAGAGAAATGTTATGGTAAAACTTCGTTTGAAACAATGGAAGTTGAAAGAAACACACGACTTGAAGTTACTTCATTGAGCAGAACAGAATGAATTCCCCAAAACTCCTGGGCACATGCCCAATGAACTATTGACATGTTTACTTTTAACACTATTTAGTTTTTTACTAAAAAAAAAAAACATGTTCACAATTAAAACTAAATTTAAATCACATGACCAACACCTTCTCAGAGATGTTCTATATATAGCAAAACATCATTTCTTTTGTATCTGCAATAGTTTATGGCTGTATGCAACAAAATAAAAAATAGTAGTTTATTGTCCAGTTAACTAAACAAAATGTACATCCGTAACAAGATATTGGATGAATAGTGACACTATAATACATGCTAAGAATTTCTTTTAAATGTAATAAAATCATTACAGGTTTAAATGCAATACACACGTAGAGATCAACTTTAATCAGTGCAACAGTTTAAAAAAACAGAACATAAAAAGCCACCATATTTCTTTTTATATCGCTTACCCCTTGGGAAGAGATCTGGGCCCTTTGAAATTGGAAGTTGAGCTGGTCTTGGCGATTAAGTTGATTGTCTTCTGGCTGTCTAGAGTCAAATCGACCACCAACTTCCCTACTCTCTCCAGAGGTAGGAAACTGCGCAGATCGGCCACGCCAGTCACGATTATCTGGCTCAGAATAACGATTCTGAGGATTTTGTTGGGGCTGGAGGAGGAACTAATAAAGTTATGCATGATATGGCTATCCAAAAAAAATTATAACTCTAAAAAAATGAACACGATAAAACTTCAAAGCTAAATAGAAAATGAATATAATAATCCTTGCTATCAAAAAGTATAAACATGTAGATCACTTAGAAAACTCCAGTCCACGTAAAATTTCTTTAAAGAGATCAGTTTTCCTGCCTGGCTTCAGATTTATCAGCTACAACCCATGCTGTCAAAAGCAAGCCTATGCATGCTTAAAGCAGAAAAGTGCGCACTTGAACTTTGTGCATAGGCAACATGAGAATTTTAAAGTGAGCCTGGTGCTTTTAACAGTGCTAATCACCCCTTTAAAAGAAGGGAGAGGGATGACAATGAGAATTGGAAGTTGGCCTGGAACTCACATTGGTTTCTCCACGACCCCAATTTTGTTCTTCACCAAAAAATTCAGCTTCAATTTCTCGTTTGATCTTCAGAACATCATCTGGGACTTCAACAGCCTGCAGAAAAAAACAAGTACATGAAGAACACTGCTCAAACATGATAACAAAATTAGACAATCCAACAGCTCAAACAAAAACTTGAAGATCCAGCTTTCTCCCCTATGACCTATAAGTATGACGGTATATGCCAAAAAGGGAAAAAAAAAAAAAACACATTAAGAATAATTATGACACGTGGAATACAAGAGAAAGGGAAGGGGGGGGGGGCAATTTTCTTGTCTGCCACATTTTGGAACTGATAGGAAGACCACCACTGTTTGACCCTGTCTACAAACCCTTCCGATTTTAACCACATATTCTCGAATTCTTGTCTGCCACATCTAGCTACACAAAAACAGCTAGAATGACATGGGAACATTGGTAGCATGGGAGTTTGGAGGAATTGATCCATTCATTCATAGCAACCAAAAGAAAAGGCAGTGAGGGGGAAAAAAATCTACCACGCCCTCCTTCCATACTGTTGCTCCTCTAATCTATTTTGAGATGTTATAAGACAGTGCACTTTAAAAAGTAAATTGACACATTTTTAATAACTCTCCTAACTTACTCGTTAGTTTAAAAATCGATACACCTTTTTTTTATGAATAAAATTTATTGAGACAAGTAACAAGGCAAGGCCAAGTAAGCAGGAAGTATACAAAAACTGAACCAAAAATCAATACACCTTTTAGGTTTACTTTATTTGGATCTATACTAAAGAGGGCAGTTTTGTAAAATTTATTTGAAAGACAATGGACTCGATGATGTTTCAGGACATGAGGGTAACACTATTGTCTCCTCTGATAAATGAGTGGTACCCAACAAAATAACACATTTTGAGCATCAAAAGAATGGAATTAATTTATTACCTCCCTATGCTGTAACAGCTGGTCACGGGTGTACCGCACACGCTCATGACCCTCAAACCGCAAGTCTCCAGTCTACAAGAACAAAACAACTAAAGAGTCAAAAAGCTTCAACCTTACAATAATCCACAAGTCAGCATAGAATATAAATTACCTGTAAAGTAGTGCAAGGTTAAAGAAAGGAATAAATTGCATGGTATACATTGAAACACTAAATTTATGCATAGACATCACTGCTACAAGCATCTCAATCACTTGCCTCGCTACCAAGTATATGCTCAATTTTTTTTTTAATAAGTGACACTCAAAAAATCAACAGATTGCTAAGCCTTATCCCAAGGCAAGAACGATCTCAATACAATCAAATTCTGGTTAGTTTGCTCAACCACTTACAAAAGAGAGAACCAACAACCATAAGGATAATGACTAATTATATGAGAACAGAGTGCATACAAAAGTGCACCCGATTCTCTTATCCTAAAATAAACTTGCCTTGTTACATCAAAACCCCCTATAATGGAGTTCCTGTGTTTGTAGGTCCTTTGTGGGCAACATGGAATTCACAGCATGCCCACCTAAAGCCTACATCTTGCTGTACGTCCATATTTACAGCAGGAACACATACTGAGTGGCCCACCAAGAATTAGGACATTTATGCGTAACTATTACACTGCATTAACCCCTTTAGTGAAGGCATCAACATCAAAAACTGCGAGAGATGCAAAAAGCATGCCCGGTTTAGTTTAGGCCTATTCCTAATCCTAAAACCCATTTTGATGCTTAAACGACATTCTCCCACTAACTAATTAATATCGAGTCATCGACTGAAAAAAACAAGAAGAATAAGAAGATAAGATACTAAAAGTGATACTTGGCCATGCGTTTTTTAAGTGCCCTTCTCGCTTTTGAAAGCAAAGCTTTATACATTTTAGACTCGTAAAAGCAAAAAGGGACTTATAAATGCCAACCAAACAGTACAAAAAGCAGCGGCGTTTATTCACACAGTCACATAAACAAAGACGGAGTCTACAGATGGAAAAAAAAAAAGGTTAACAACACCGACCCCAAAGTTTTTTTTTTTTTCAAAATTAATCATATCCATGTGAACCTTCAAAATTTGCATAAGATCCAGATAAAACGTATATAATTCTTCTTACACCGACGAAAAGATCCAAAATTTTGACGCACGCCTATCCATCCCAGCACAGAACTGAATTCAAACAGCAAAAACATTTTATTTCTCAATACAAATTTCGCCACCAAAGTAAAAGAAGGGCAAATCATATCCAGAAACATCCAAATCCAATAAGAAACAGTAACAACTCATGTAAAATCAAAACCCAGTACAATGAAAAAGCAGATCCAAATAAAAACAGGAGCTGAGATTGGATGTAGACCTTCAGGGAGAAAGGAGAAGGAGCGCCGCCATGAGCACGGAGGATAGAGAGATCGGAGGAAAAGGAACCGAAAGCAGGGGCAGAATTGGAAGAGGAAGAAGGACCAAGGAGTCTGCCGCCGCGACCGCCACCAGGTCTCAAGCTCAGCACCGTCGGATCAGCCTGCTGCATACCTCGGATCTTTCGCTCAGATAAAATATGAAGACAATCTCAGCCGCTTGATTCAGACCTCGAAGAAGAAAGCGAAGGAGATTCAGCTGGGCGATACGCTGAATCAGAAGAAATATATATATATATCAAATGGAGATAGAGATAGAGAAGGAAAGAGAAGTTTCTTATATGTATTGTGAGAGATAGAGAGCTGCTTGGGTTCTCTCTCGGCGCGAGAGAGCCAAGAAGAGAAGAGAAGGGAAGGCGATGGAGAGGGAAAACAAACCCATCTTAAAGGTGAGTGTGTTTGGGTTGGATTCCGTTTCTATTGTTCTTTTCTTTTTTTCTTCCCTTTCGTCCTTATTTTGTAGATGACGTATTTACCCTTGCTCTTAATATTTTACTTTTTTTTTTCTCGCTAGTGCATCAGAAAAAGTGCTGCAGTAACGGGGATTGTAATCCGATGTGATATGTTATATATATTATAATAAAAATAATTTTATAATTTAATATATCATATCAAATTATATTAATTTATAAATTAATTTTTATAATATTTCTTTACGATATATATTCAATATATTTGAAATGAATTTACATGTTAATTATTTAAATAAAGAAAATATATATTCAATATGTTTGAAATGAATTTACATGTTAATTATTTAAATAAAGAAAACTTAAATGTTTCTATATAGTCATGCATTTTTTTCTTGATATATTCATCGAAATCTCTATATTTTAGAAATCATGAAGATAACAAATGAATTGATGAAAAATACTTCCTCCCTCCCCTGTTTGAAAGATTATTTTAGGTTAAAACTCTTGATAATAATTATAATCAAAATCAAAATTAAAATTAAAATTAAAAACTAATTCCCTGTATCAACATAATAGATCACTATAACGCATAAGTTCTTGTAATTTTTTAAGACTTAGAAATTACCATGTTCAATTTATTGTAACTTTTACAACTTGTCTCAAATCTCAAAGTTCACGGATAAAGATGGAATGGAATAACTCCATTGTACCTAAGGTTGTACAGAAACCAATGGAATTGACCGTTGCCTATGTGAACCGGCCGTCGAAGTCTAAAATCGGCCAAAACCGGCAGAGAACTAGTCGGCCGGCGATATAAAAATAAGGAAATCGATGCCAACCAGTTTAATTTCGATTTGAACCAAACTCAAACTGCTAAACTGGCCGATTATATATATATATATATATATATATATATATATATATATATTATACGTATATAAAACGATGTCGTTTCACTTATGAAAAAAAAATTAGATGAAACGACATCATTTAGCTTTTTAGCCAAAATGCATTGTTTTATCCTGAGATTAATAACCTTCATTCTTCTTCTTCTCATGTCTTCTTCTTTCCTCTAGTTTTCTCCTCTGCAGGTTCACTTCTTCCCACCAACGATCGGGTCTGCCGCTCCCCTCCTCTTTCATAGAGACACCAACGGAAGACCGACGAACTACACCAATTTACATCGAGATCGAGGCTATTGGTTTTCTCCCCCCCCCCCCCCCAATTGGCCGATTCTAAGTCTCCAAAACTCGTCGGTGTGGAATTGGTTTTGCACCGAAACCACACCGACCATGTTGATTTTCAACCCTAATTATACTTGTCCAACACCATAAAACTTCAACCTTTTATAATCTTTAGATATTGAGGATAAAAGATTGTTCTTCCACCGTAAATCCGTTAAAACTATTAATGGAAAGGCATATTGTCAACACGCGACTTAGTGTTGTATATGGATGTCACATGTTTAAAGAAGAATAAAAATAAAAATAAAGTTATTGTGATTGAAAAAGCATGTCATTTTTTAAAAGAAATCAAAGCTGAAAATAATAAAACACAATAATATAATTCCAAAAACATGAAAAAAAAACAACCCAACAAAATAAAAATAAAGAGAAAAAAAATTAAAAATGGAAATACAGGTAAAAACCCTAAAAATCCAAAACTTTAGAAAAATAGAAATGAATATTAGAGAGAGTGTAAGAACAAAGAATTTAAAAAATGAGGGTGGGGAGGGACTACCCCTAAGGTGGGGGTGGAGGAGACCTTTGGTGCCACCATGAAAGGAACAACAAATGGGTCTCTTAATACCCTCTCATTGCATGAATAGTTGTCGTCGAGAAAAAGATGAAATACATTCATGACTATAATTATAAGGTGAGAATTCTCATTCTCTCTACTCATAAAGGTGATGTTGTTCATTCAAGTGGAACTCACATACGGTTGCACCACTATTAAGGGTGGTTTAGATAATTAAATACTGTCAATTCATCTCATCTCATTTAATCATTATAAAATTTTCAAACTTTCAAATAAAATATAATAAAAAGTTTAATTTTTTCAAATCTTAAAATAAAAATAATATTATAATAATATTTTTCATCTCATCACACCTTATAACTTAACTTACTATCCAAACCTCTTCCAAATCTCCACCATCTAGTCACAATGAATAAGGGCAAAACTCTCCCACAGGTGGTACAACCATCTTGTAAGCTATCATAGACTCTAGTATATAAAAGGATTAAAAAGTCATATTTGAAAACCCGAAGATCTTTTTGTCTTGACTCTTGAAGGCTACATTATGGACCAATTTTTTTTAATGGGGATCTTTTTATTGGCTCTAAACATTTTTCAATTCCAAATAACTATTAAATTGCCCGATATGAGAGATTTACGTAACATAAATTGTAGATTAAACTTCTAAGATATTTAGTTTTAAAGCAACACGCAATGAAATATATGAGATATTTAAATTATGAGAAATATTTTAATGATAAAAAGATTTTATAAAATTAAATTTATAAATTAATATATTTGATGTGATACATTAGATTATAAAATTATTTTTATTGTAAAATAGATCTAACGTATTATATAAAGTATATATTTAATTTTTTAAAATATTTTTATAGTTGTATCATTTCTAGTAATTATTTGTGACTTTAAAAAAAAAAAAAACTATGCCTCTTTATCGGGAAATGTTATGCATTTCGAGTTGAGTTTTGTAATTACAATTTCCTAACTTATCAATATCCTCCTCACCTTGGCT
The DNA here is from genome assembly GCA_003123825.1 of Juglans hindsii. Classification (NCBI taxonomy): domain Eukaryota; kingdom Viridiplantae; phylum Streptophyta; class Magnoliopsida; order Fagales; family Juglandaceae; genus Juglans; species Juglans hindsii. The sequence goes on from QEOW01001430.1 coordinate 453,624, forward strand.
TGACAGGCAGACGAGGAGAATATTGGTATTTCATCACCAACACAAAAAGATTTTCAAAAATCCCATCTGTTTCCTCACGAAAGTAGGACTTTTCCCAAAAATACCAAAAGTTGCCGAGGCGTTTCCAATTCCTTTGCCCTAACTCTTACCTGTTACCGGCTATGGGCCCCACACGTTCTCTGACGGTCAGCCTCAGCTGGCCGAATCTGATCGAACGACAGCAAATCCCTCTACCCACACGTGTCGGTCGACTTCGGCTTTCGGTCTTTTCTGCAGCCCCACTACTCCGCCCTAACTGGGTATGGCAAGGGTTTGGACTACACGATCGTGCCACGTACACCCTTACGTCACCTTCCATTGTCGTTTTGTCTCTCTCTTTTCTTTTTTTTAAGAATCATACTTGAGATATTATAAATTTTATAATTAAACAAACAGATATGCCATCTGTTAAAATAAAAGATAAACTAAATAAGTATTTATTGTGAAAAATTATATTTATCATTTTCTAAATATTTTTAACGTGACATTAATTAATTGATCCACAAATAAAATATAGTATATAGATTTTAATAATTTAACATCACATCATAACATAGTTCTTGAAATAATAAGAACATAATGGTTAAAAAATGGTAAGTAATATCAGTCATTTATTATATTGATAATGTGTCATCAATCACGTAATTAGCTCTTTGCCATTTCAACTCAAAAAAAGGATTCTACAATATAATAAATAATAATACTAGGTGCAGTTATTGAGTGTATAAATATAATTCAATCGTTTTAAAAAAAATAAAATTTATTATTAAAAAAATTAATTTTTTTTACATGAGTTTCCTATTTATTATTTTTTTCAAAAGAATTATGCATCATTTATACACTCACAATTATAACTATTATCTTTATATAATAAATGAGTGATATTACTTACCTCATGTAATTGATGACATTTTTCACATCAATCATTTATTCTCATCAATCACTTATATTAGCTCTTTGCCAAATCGACCATGTGATTGGTATTAACGCCAAATTTAAGATTATGTTTTCGTGTTGGTTAGTGAGTCTAAATCCGTGCTTTATTAGTATATGGTTTTATATTTAGGGAATGTTTGGTAATGTATTTTATCTCATTTTATTTTATCTTATTTTATTTTTAAACATAGCTTAAATATAAACACTTTTAAACTAATCATTACAATTTTTTCAAGTTAATTATTATAACTTTTTCAAACTTTTAAATAAAATATAAAAAATAATTCAACTTTTTCTAATTCTAAAAATAAATGTAATATTAAAAAATTATATTATAACAATATTTTAACTTTATAATATTTTTATTCAACATTTTATTTTTTATTTTCCAAAACCTCATAAATTATCATAATTCAAACTCTTTTACTACTATTCACAAACCATTTTATACTATTAATATATTTCTCATCTCATTTCATTTTTTATGCATCCCCTCAAAATGTTTTTCAGTGTAAACATGAAGAACGGAATAGAATCAAACTAATCTAACTAGAGGGTAACTAATAACAAAAAGCTTGATTTGGAGTTTAAGGCCATGTTTGATTTACTAAAAAATGTTTAAAATATTTGAGAATCTTTTGAAATGAGGTTTTGAAAAAGGAGAGAGAAATTTTTGAATAAATTCGTATGAAAAATAAGTATTGTGATGCAAATTCCAGCCTAAACAAATAGAGAATCATAAGAAGACAGTCTCATAAAAGCTTCACATGACAATTGACAATAACATTTTGGAAAGTGAAAACATTGGAACAACCTACCCATAGGTAGCCCAAGAGATAAGGGCGAATTAGTGTCCATGAGCCTCATGTCATAGGTTCGATTTTTTCTGAAATCAAACTGAGATTTAAGCAGAGGCCATGGCGGTGAGTTGCTGTGTTAGTCTTCATAAGAGTTTGGATTCCATGTGT